>LPNX010347297.1:67221-163979 GCA_001517045.1 Pseudotsuga menziesii
ACTAAAGACTAAGCTTGAAATAGAGACTAAACAACAATTAAAATTAAAATTTTGTTTTTTTAAACTTAAATTGAGAAAATCGTGGGGGGTGTCTAGGAGCCCCCCAGTTTCTGCAGGGGGCGTGTGGGAGCCCCCCTTCACTAGAGCGCGCTGCAGAACAGGGGGGCGTGCCCCCTTGTGAGTTTCCGAGAGTTTCCGGATTTTGGGGACGCTAGGAAACGTTTCCCCAGGAGCCCCCGGGGCGCAGGGAGCGAAGGGGGCGCGAGTCCTCGTGTAACACTGGTTTTCTCTTTTCAAAAATATTAACTTAGCCCATTTAGGCCCAATGTTGAAATCATTAGCTCTGAAAACTATTCACTTGGCCCATCTAGGCCCAATGTTGTAACCAATAGCTCTGATACCACACTGTCACATACCCATCTGCTGGTGCCGTGCATACATAAAATTTTCCTTAAAAACATCCAGTCATGGGTTGTGAAACACTCTTCCACATTCCTTTGGAAGCTTAAAAACCATTGGAACAGTCGTTCCGCCATCAACAAATCCACTTTGTAACCGAAAAAGTCATTTCCGCGCTAACGCTGATTTTCTCACCGTCCACCCTTCGCATTCCGCAATGTGGCTTGCGGCAGGCGAAATTTTTAGATTGGCCATTGTTATTTTTTTCCTTCCCGCCTTCCCGCCTTCTGCTTTCTACGACGGCTTCGGGTAGCGCAAAACCAACAAATCAATACCTTTACTTGTTCACTTTCTGCTTTTCGCCTTTCGCATTCCGCGGGCAAATTCCGGATCATGGAAAACCAACACTTGGCCTCATTTCTCTTTCTGTTTTTTCGTTTTCCGCTTTCCGCCTTCTGCAGCGGAGTCCGGGATGCGGGAACACACAACATTTTCTATTTTTCCTCCTTCCGCCTCCCGCCTTCTGCCTTTCGCAGGCGGAGTCCGGGATGCAGGAACACGCATTTTACTTGGTTATTTCTGCTCCTTTTCCGCTTTCGCCTTCCGTAGGCGGATTCCGGGGTGTGGAAAACCAACTTTTTCCCTTGTTTCATCTTCTCTTTCTGCCTCCCGCCTTTCGTAGGCGGTTTCCGGGGTGCGGAAAATCAACATTCTTCCTTATTTCAACTTCTCTTTCCGCCTCCTGCCTTCTGCCTTCCGCAGGGGGATTCCGGGATGTAGAAACACTTAAGTCAGATGCATTCTGATCCTGTAACCAGGCTTCTAGCTTCCATGAATTTAAGCAAAATGCATTGGAAACAAAAAAGCATATACATATACAAAATGCAGGAAAATATAACAACGGTAAACTCTACTTGAATCTTTACCAAGCATTCAAAACATTCATAATAATTCATAAACAAATACATTGCAGAATGTAAACATATAATACTTATCTTGAAGATGAAGCCGTTCTGCAACTAGCTATGTCGCTGCAACGTTCCAGCGAACCATAGGCCAGTTGTGTTCATCAATCTCTCGACACAACTGCCACCCCCGAGTTGGGCATGGTTTCCATAAGAAACTAGGGAACAACATGCACACACATAGCCAGAACACATCAAAACATAGCCAAGCCAACCTCTAGTTGGGTTTATTAGGCCGTTCAGCCAAGCCAACACATCGTTGGGTTTATCAGGATGCTAAGGCAATGACTCACACATGGTCAAATGCACAACAAGACTCAGCCAAGCCAACTAACAGTTGGGTTTATCAGGCTGTCAGTCAAGCCAATATGCAATTGGGTTTATTAGGCTACTAAGGTAGTGGAAAGGAAGAATTGCTAAGCTAGTGAGCTCAATCACAGAGTTAGGGACACCTCCACAAGACCTATATGCCCTGGCATCCACAATACCTAACCCAACACCCAACACAAGGAAGTATCCCCTTCTTTGCTACACAGTTGCTCAGGCCATACCTTCCCTTCCAGTGCTCTTCAGGGTGTGCATAGAAGATTAAGCAACCACTCTTATCATTCTGTGAGGTTCCCTTCTCCACTAGGTTTATCAAGCCAATTCTGGGCCTCTTCCACTCCTAAGTCTTGCATACAGTTCATACCCAAACCAGGGTACACATCATAGCAAACCACAAGCACTGGGCACAACAAAACAAGGTTCCACTTTGTAACACAGGAGACTAGGGTTCCATACCACTATTTAATACAGGAAAACGGGGTTCCAGTCAAGGATCGATGAGGATAAACACTGCATGACGCGAAACAATGCTCTGCTAGGTCTTGCTGCGTCTGCAGGATCACACTTTGCATGAGGGTTGGGATGGATGAATGGAATGACTCTTGCGTGAATGAGGATAGGAAACGACTGGAATGGATGAGAACTCTCCCGAATGATCGTTCTCCCATTGAGGAAAAGGCAGGTGAATGAGAGAATCCCGCAATCATTCTTGGTCAATGAGGATAAACGAATGGGCACGCATCCTCCTGATTTCTTGCCCTAGAAGCAAGAATACGGCTTCTGCAGACTGCAGGCTGGCTTAGTCATGAAATTTGACTACCATGCCTTCCCCTGCCCAAGGCATTAACTGCCTCAACCAATCTTCTAGAAGATTTAAATGATTGAGTACAGAGGACAAGGAGGGTAGATGAGAGCTTAAGAGTTCTCCCATTGACATCTGGCCTCACCCTATTTGCTCAAGGGTTTGGATAATCCCCCTCCCTATTCTTTGTGAAATCATGCCCCCATCTCTTTCGTTGCAGTGCATGTGGTATTTTATTAAATTGAACATTTACATGATTTCTCAAAATATACTGTGCCTGACTAGCATGAGCACCATAGGTATTGATTCTAATCGCCTATACATAAAACACCAAATCAATGGAAGGGCCTTGGCCTTGAGCTCCTTGCCATGATTTAATAACAATATTTACATCATGTACAATTTTAATACCATGGGGTCAAAACCGGGGTGTTACATCGTGTCATGTGACTTAGGTGTCATTCAGTTAAAACAGTCAGAATAATGTATGGATGGATTTAAGCTATATTTAATTTTCATAGCAATTTCTTGAGTTTAATCATCATATCCATATTGCCCCATGCACAGATGTATGTTCGATCCCTGAATATCACCTGCTCAAAGTGAATGAAATCCAACCTTAGTTGCTCATTGAGATCGCTTATAGGTGATCTCTTGTAGCACTTTTTCTCAATTCCATGAAAAGTTAAGAAAACTCAGGCATACACAGGGCTATGTTATGACATGTACAAAAATGCATTACATGTCACAGGTTAAATTGATATGCTGGAAGCATTGATATAACGACTTTTCAAACACTGCGCTTATTGCTTATGAACCATCCCAGTTATTGCCCTAAGCAGTTGAGGAGCAATCTTGACTCTCATGGCTGAGGACTTCCCATGTCATTTTTGAGTCATTAACCAACTAAGACACGAGTAATATAAATGGTAAATTCTTCCCAAACATGTTAAATAACCATACAAATTTCATGCCAAGAGCATGTGTTTAAGGTTCACATTTGTGCATGAAAACCAATGCATCAACTCCTAATTAAAGCTTTATATATTTGAAATTTGTATGTTCTTGCAGTTCATACCTTGCAAATCACAAATTAGAACCCTTCACAAGACTGTCCAAATAAATGTGGTTAAATAATGTTCCAAGCAGAAATTACGAGTTATAGGGAGTATCTTGTTATACCTTGTTTTCTCCAGTTTTGAGGACTTGTTTGTTTTGGATTGATATAAAGGTATGTTTTCATGCCCAGGAACGTTGGGAGGAGGTTGATCCCACTTATTGCGTTGGCACTGAACTTGGATGCAACATTCTTCAACAAACCAGGGATGATGGATGAACCACTGGCCTTTGTCCGGCTCTTGCATTACCCAGGTTGGACATGCTTGCCATTTTTGTGTCTTTTTCATCGTAGGGACATAGTTCATATGTATCATGTGACATCTTGTTGTTGAGGAAGAGGACTGTGAAATTTCAATGGTTAGGTAGATCATCCAGTTTGGAACGTGGAACCGTTGGTGCTTCTGCTCATTCTGACTATGGAATGTTGACACTCCTAGCAACAGATGGAGTGCAAGGGCTTCAGGCAAGTTTAAGACAGATTTATCAAGAAAATGGATAGGAACTAAAATTCATTGGTACACCTACATTGAATCAGTTTTATTCTGCAGATTTGTAGGCATAAGGACAGCTGGCCACAGATTTGGGAAGATGTACCACCCCTTAAAGGGTAATTTGTTGACTGGGCTTATCATTGATGTTTTGAAAAAAGTCTGGATCTTTGATGTCCTCATGTTCTGTTAGACTCACACTACCTTCTGTATCAGCAGGGCATTTGTAATCAACATTGGTGACATGCTGGAGCGTTGGAGCAACTGTCTATTTCGGTATGTCCATTTGTTTTATTGATTGGATAAGTCTCTTCTATCATGATGCGGAATTTCATTTTGCAAGCTTCCATACAGAATTTAATACCAACATTGTCATGATAGAGGGCTATAGCAGACCGATATTTAAGCGAAAAATACAGCTTTCAAGAAACCAGGAATGAGCTTATAAAATATCTTTATTAATTATTATAGCCAATTAAAGTTCGGTACATTCTGTTGTATATGCAACTTTAAAACGGTATCCTGATTATCTGAATGACATATATCGTGGCCGCTCCCCCGTAATTGTTGAAAATATATTCGTTTAACCCAATCGATACATAAACATACAAGTCCAATTGTAATATTTGAAACTTACATGGTGGAACTCCTTTTAGTTCTTGTAACTTTTTCCAGATTTATAAGTCTGTGTGTGCTTTCAATTATATATATCTATCTATATATACTTTCCCTGACTTTTATTATATCTTTGCAGATCAACATTACACCGAGTAGCGATTAATGGGCAAGAACGTTATTCAGTAAGTTTTAGGCCCCTGGCACCATTCAATTAAGATTGTGATCAAGATTCTTACTATAAACATCTTGTATTTCCAATAATCTCTGGAAGAATGGGAGGATATAAACGTTTCCTCTTCACAGTTTTTTCTCGCTCTCTTTTTCCTTTTCTTTTTTATGCCATCCTTTGGCGAATGGTCTCTCTTTGACACACACCAGTCCGTGTACACAATGCACACGAGCACAAATGGCACGAGAAAGATCTGTGACAATTAACAGTTCAACAAGACTTTGTGCTCTGCTTGAACAAGCTGGGAAACTTTTTGGTCGTTATGTCAACCTACTCCAGGGAGCATGGACATCTCCTAGGACACATTTATTTTGCCTTTATTTATTCATTTACTTTAGTTTTCACAGGTAAACCGTGGAATTTGGTGCAGGTAGCATTCTTTCTAGACCCAAATGTTGATTGTTTGGTGGAGTGCCTGCCAAGTTGTTGCACTGAATCAAATCCTGCCAGGTATGTTGCAATCTACTTGACCTGCTATGGACGAATAAGAGCCTATTTGTTTTGTTTGCTGCAATGTACGGTCAACGTTGATATTGAAGGATACAAATGAGCTTGAATTTGTTTAATGAAGTCGCATCTTATATAACTATGAAGCGATCGTGGTTGTTGGAAGAACACCAAAGATGTTTTAGGTCTAGATACTATGCAAAAGGAACCAGCGAGGGCACAATGAGTGAAAAGTAATATGTATAGGGGCACTTTATATTTTGTTGGTGTAGGATGATATATGTAAAAATGGGGTCATTTCATGAGTCTATAGGACCGGCAAACCCCAAAGAGTTCCCCATTGCATAACAACTTCTCTACAGCAAGGCATGAACCATTCTATTTGACAATAATAATTGAACCATGGGTTCAATTTTTTGGGGTTAGTTTCCAAAGAGGTTAAACAGCGATGGGTAGAAATGCACAAAGCATTTATTCATCATGATAGTATGTTCGATTGAAATGCCCAATATTTATACCAAGTACAATAAAATGTTTATTATTCAATTATTTTACATAAATTCATGTTATTATACATGTATAAAAAAATTACGAGTACACCATTAATATCCACAAAATCCTTAGCTTCTTGATTGCTGGTTTATATATATTCTTAAATAACAGTATATTAACAAGTATGCATGGTTTTATATTTACTATCATGATCTTTTTAACACATGCATGGTTTTATATTTAGTATCATAATCTTTTTGACACATGTATGGTTTTATTTTTGTATGATGGATGTTTTATGAATGTAACACCCTGGTTTTGACCCCGTTTGCATGATGTATATAATGTAATTAATCATGGTGTGGAGCTAAGGGAAAAAGCCCCACCATTGATTTGGTTGTGTTATGTTTCGGCGATTGGAATCGTTGCCGATGGTATACCGTGCTATCTAGCACCTTATAGTTTTGGCATCATGTAAATATGCACTTTAATTAAAATGAACCCAACTAGCTACGTCAATGCAACCATGATGAAAAGGGCATGAGTTTCCTAAGGATAAGGAGGGGGGGAATTATTAAACCTTGGGCCAATGGGGAAAAGCCATGTGTCAGCTGTTAAACCCATTTAGTTGTCACCCACCCTTTTGACTCACTCACCTTTCCTTGTCTCATCAATCAACTACCACATTAAAACTTCTGTTGATTAGTTGGGATAGTTATTGCTGGGCAGTGGTGTGTGGAAGGACTGTCAGCCCTTGCTCACATGCACACTCCACCAGCAGGCTCATTCCCTCACGCAGAGAGCAGGGGATGGAGGACGATTCCATTCTCCATTCTTCCATTTGATGATCTTGCTCATCCTCATGCATACGGGGTTTTTTTTCTCACGGTCTCACCTTCTCACGCATAGGATTCTTCATCGTTTTCCTCACGTAGAAAGATGGAGAAACTGTTCTCGGTCAACCACGATCTTCCTGTGTATGTTTTCCTCCTATCCATGATGAGAGTCTGATTTCTCTTCCATTTTCGGACGGTGTAATTTTCCCGCTGCTTCATTGTGAGACCGGGGCTGTTGTCTTCCCCACTTTTTTTGTTGGCTGTGGTGTTCAATTACGTTTTGGGCCACTGTGGATTCTTAGTGAGCCGTTTTCTGCCATCCACGATGTCCCTGTGAAGTAGCCATTCACGATTTCTGCTGTGGGGGTGTGTTTCCATACCGATTTTGTGGTCTGTGTATATGCTTTTCCCTTCCCAGGCTGAGAGTTTGATCACCTCTTCTATTTCGGGCTGTATATTTCCTGTTGTTTCAGTGTTGAGATCGGGGCTACTATTTTCCCCACGATTTGTGGTTTGCTGTGGGTTCTTTCTCGTTTTGGTTTGCTGTGGCTACTATTGAGTCGTTTTGGCCACGATAGGGTCAGGAACGGCTCAGGAATCGGATTTCCCCGCCCAAGCCGTGAACCGCTTGTTTTGCTGCGTGTATGCAGTGGTTGGTCTTTGGACTGTGTTGGCTTCGCTGATTTGTTGATGGCCTGATAAACCCAACTGTGTTGGCTTGCTGATTTGCGTATTCTTGGCTATGTGTAAGCCTACTTGTTCCTTATTCCTTGGGAAATCATGCCCAGCTCGGGGGTGGCAGTGTTGCTGAGAGATTAAGGAGCACACTGGCCTATGGTTGGGTGGAACGTTGCAGCGACGTAGCTGGTTGCGGGACGAATACTGCATAAGATAAGTATTATTGACTATCCCATCTCTGCAATTATATTTGATGTCTAATGAATTATGATGAACTTGTTGAATGCTTGAATGTATGGTTTTGCTTCCGTAGTATGCTTAATAATTATGCATCTCTGCATGTTTTACTTCAAAGCATTTCAGTTTATCAGTTTTTATTTATGAAGAACTTCATGGGGCTAGTTGCCCAGGTTATATCATAGTGTGGTAGCGTCCTCTTCGTTGGTCGGAGGTTCGGGGACGTTACAATGAAGGAACCTTTATAACAGTGTATTAATAAGTATGCATGGTTTTATATTTATTATCATGATCTTTTTAACATATGCATGGTTTTATATTTAATATCATGATCTTTTTAACATATACATGGTTTTATATTTAATATCATCATCTTTTTTAAATTTAACACATGAATGTATTTTAGGATGAATGTTTTTATGAAGGGAATTTGAAATTTTTAACATATGCATGGTTTTATATTTACTATCATAATCTTTTTAAATTTTAATACAGATAGTATTTTTTAATGCTGGATGTTTTTATGAATGGAATTTGTTTTTTAATGCTGGATGTTTTTATGAATGGAATTTGTAAAAAGGTGATTTTTTTAACTCATACATGGTTTTACATTTAGTGTCATGATTTTGATTTTTTTTAACACATGCATAGTTTTATTTTTGTATGATGGATGTTTTTATGAAGAAAACCTTTATTAAGTATATTAATAAGTATGCATAGTTTTATATTTATTATCATAATCTTTTTAACATATACATGGTGTTATATTTACTATCATAATCTTTTTAAATTTTAACCTATGATTTTTTATTTTATTTACTATCATAATCTTTTTAAATTTTAATATATGATTTTTTAAAATGATGAATGTTTTTATGAAAGGAATTTGTAAAAAGATGAAAAAAAAGTTAAAGGTTATATATATATATTTATGAAAGGAATTTGTAGAAGGGTGAAGACAAGATTAAGAATTATATATAAATAAAAATTTTCAGTAATCATGTACATATAGTTGAAATGAACATTTTTTTTAATATATATAATATAAATTTTATTAACAAAATTTATTTTTTATTATGTTTTATTACCCAATAATATGTCCCTACAAAATCCATAGTTTTTTGTTAACTAGTTTATATGTATTTTTAATAACAATATACTAATTATCCAAATATTTTATATAAATGCATGTTATTATTTATAAAAAAAGTTATACAAATTATTTCAATGACTGCACCGTTCACTATCCAGTAACATCCCCACAAAATCCTTAACTTCTTGTGTTCTTAATAACAGGATATTAATAATTATGCATAGTTTTATGTTTATATATTTATTATCATGGTTTTTTTGAAAGCACATGCATGGTTTTATATTTATTATGATTTTGAAGTGGAAGTGAAGTTTATATATTTAAGGATAAAGGAGATGTTTAATGCTATATGACATTAATAAATTAAAAGAAATAAAAATTATATATAGTTATAAAAAAAGTTAGATTTTTTTTTATTTTATTAAAAAAGTTATATATATATATAGTGTATTTATGGATTATTACTCCTATGTTTTATTGATGCTTTGTTGACTTCTTTTGTAGGTTTCCTTCGATTCGAAGCGGGGACTACTTGCAAGAACGGATTAAGATGACATACTCTTCGACACATTGATCACCATAAATCATGTGCATGTAATTGTAAAGAGTGGTTTTATTTTATGCATCTACATCCTATGGACTAAGATGCCTTACTCTCTAACACATTGATCACCATAAATCATGTACATGTACTTGTAAAGAGAATGATTTTATTTTGTGCATCTACATCTACGAGTTAAGATGACATATTCTTCCACACATTGATCACCATAAATCATGTACATATAATTGTAAAGAGAATGAATTTATTTTGTGCATCCATAGTTGTATTTGCCATGTTGTTTGCCACAAAACCATAACAAATATTTAATTTTGGTGAGAGATCAATCCAAAGTTATGACATAGATGATGGGTGTCACAGCTGTATTTGTCATGTTTGCCACAAACCCATAGCAAAGATTCAATATTGGTGATGATGGGTGTCATAGCTGTATTTGTCATGTTGTTTGTCACAAAACCATAACAAAGATTCCATTTGATGAGAGATCAATCAATAGTTATAACATAGATGATGGGCATGAATGTGTTACAAATCAATGTAGATCCATCTTAGCTATGGATCTATCATGCATCAAGAGAGATGAAATCCATTGAGCTATAGACATTTTTTATAATGCAAAATCATGTTTCGAGAGAGATCAAATCCATCAAGTTGCAACCATTTTATAATGTAAAATCACGTGTTGAGAGAGATTAAATCCATCATAGTGCAAACATTTTTTCTAGTGCAAAATCATGTGTTAGAGAGATCAATTCCATCAAGGAGCAAACATTTTTTATAGTGCGAAAACTGGAAGAAAAGTTTGCACCTCCACAGATTTGATCTCTCTTGGCACATGATATATCAATAGTTAAGATGGATCTACATTGGTTATATTCACATGCAACTGCTTATAAAATGAGAATTGAGTTTGATAATATATTTCATTATATAAGTTTCTTTAATAATATTTGCTCATCATATATTTGCATCTAACCATAATGTCCATTTTATTGGGGTTCATTCTATTCACATTTTTTTTCTAAATTTATGGGCATTGTTACTTAGGGTAGATGTGCAAACATTATATTTATGGATGGCATCGAGATGTATTTTTTGTGGTTAATATTATTTTTAAATGTCATGTGTTATGTTGAGCACCAAAGGAATTACACATCTCATACATGTTTTAGAGGTTCTCCTTCATTAAGGTTCCTCCAAGTGAATTTATTGTATTTCATATCAACAAAGTAAGAGTAGATGAAGTTTGTTCTCCCATTTTTGTTATCTTTAATCTCTGAAGAAACTAGAACTTTATTGTTATATGTTTTATATGTTTATTTATTTATTACATTATATCTAATATATAATATATCTATGAAAAAAAGTATATATTTGTTATTTCAAAGTGTGAAATCAAAATATACATGACCTAGCCTTTAAGCTCTTTTGCAAAAATAGATTAAATACTCTATAACTCCCATTCACTACATATTAAAATCCTGCATTTAAATACTAAATTGTGAAAAAAAGGAAGTGCCTATCTTATCATCAAAACAAGACATAGATCCAAGGCTAACAATTGAACCATCTTCTAACTTAAAACATGGAGCAAGAGATTTCTAATGAGGCTTGATTTGCTCTGAATTTTTGGTAGACCAATACACCTTCCTATTGGCAAAGAGCTATTTTAAAAATAATCTTCTTTTTGTTTAAATTCCTTGTAGGAGAAAAAGACACTATCAAACCACGATTTGGCTTCCAAAACTATATTCTTCATAGGACCAATAGACAAATTCAAAATGTCATTTGTCATTACACCAATCCATATTCTCCCAATGCCTGTAAGTTCCTTTGTTCTTGATGTACTATAAACTTCATCAAAACCCAAAGAAAAAAATTCTTCTCTATTATTTGTACCTATCTCAACACCATATAAATGATAGTGAATTAATGGTGAATATCAAGGAAAAATATTGCCCCATCTCCACACATTCCTGATTAAAAAGCTCCATCAAAGAATCCCTAGGCTTTGGAAAAATCAATGATTAGCTTCTGAAGAATTTTGTCTACCTTAATAGTTGGTGCTTTTATGAAGAATAAGCAAGCCATGAAACTTCCTTGAAAAATCATTTTATTTCTACACATCCATATGTCCCATATAACATAACATAGAAGAGTTATATGAGACTTGATTGAAGGATGATTCATCAAGACTCAAAACAATCCAAAAGGGTGATATTGTTCCATAATATTGACCTCAACCACCATCTAAATTGTTTCGTTCCAAATTAATATGGAAAAAGCACAAAAATCAAAGATATGGTCCATTGATTTTTCTTCTACCTTATACAAACTACATTGATTCGAGCCAATCTAGCTTTGACTATGTCAATTGTCCCATGTATATTATATAATTTACATTTGTATAATATATCGTATAATACATCTAGATATATTATATAAATAGAGTATTTTTGTTAATCCCTATATATTAGGACATGTTATTTCTATTATTATATTAGTATATATTTGCTAGGACCTTAATTGTAATTGTAGCATTTCTTTCCTATATACCAAAGAGATCTAGTTTTAGGTTAATCTAATATTATATTGGAATTTGATACATTTTATAAACATGTTTCCCTCTCGAAGATGTTTTTTATTCATCTATTTATTTCGTTCTAAAGGTGTTGGGTTATTCTTTATTCTTTATTTTATGTTATTTTGGGAATTTGGTCCATAACATTTGGTATTGGATCTAGTTTCACTATAACAAGTTTTAGGGGCACCCAAGACAATGAATTTCTTGGGAGCCTTAGAAGACATATAAGTACGCGCGGTAAAATGTTTTGGACTTGGTTCATCATAAGTTGGAAAGTATAGTATATGTAAGTTAGAGTTTTTTACTAGATAAAATTGTTGTATTTGAAGTTTGACAGATCCAAATAGAGTGCGACTTATTGCATCATAAGGAATAAGAACCATGTTGTTAGTGGTAAAAATTTCATAAGTAGAATGAGAAAATATGACATATGTTAGTCCATAGAAGTTCGCTCTCTTGAAAGGGGAAAAATAACTAGTTTTGAGAAAATTACCATAATACTCTTGGCACTTTAGAATTGGACCAAACCTATGGCATTATATAAAAGAACTACTATGGTACTATAGAATGAAATTTCATACTTAAGGGGGGTTGAAATTTCAAATATAATTAGGGAGCAAGGTTGGCTACCAAAACAACCTACAAACTTGGGTTTTTAAAAGTATGTTAATTTGAAATTTTCATAACTTTTGATTTGAATTCTGTTTTAGATGATTCAGTATGGTAAAGAGAAAATATAGGATAATTATATGTAAATACTATTTTTTGATCACATGGAAATTGGTTTTGCAATAAATATTACACCAATTAAACATCTAGAGAGCTCAACCATGACTCATGAAGAAAATGAAGAAATGTGTAACCAACTATCCAATTTAGAGGAAAATGTTAAGGAATTGAATGATTGATGATACATGTTTAATTGACAAACACTAAAAATATAGAAGTGAGTTGAAAAATATGGATCAAAAGATGACCAATAAAGATGATCTCAAAAATATGGCTAGTAAAGAGGTTCTAAAAGTTGTGAAGGGGGTAATTTTGAGCAAGACTAGACATTTCTTTCCTTATAATTCATCTCTTCAAGAAGAGGATAAGGAGGAAGCAAGGGACTTATCCCTATCACGGATTGAGAAAATCGAAAAACAATTGGAGAACAAGAGGTTCGATTCCCCAAAACTTGATCATTCATCACTTGATAATCCACATTGTCATTGATTCAACTCGGAACCAAAGAACTACTTCATTCACAAGATTGATATTTGAAAGTTTGATGACAATGATACAATAACATGGATATTCCATATGGAACAACTCTTTGATCTACACCAAGTGCCAACTTTACAAAATGTAACTATTGTATTTTGTATTTGAAACTTATCAATTTGTATGATACAAATGGAGTTGTGACCATAAAAATGACTCTATTATCTCTTGGTCTATTCTTATGGATGAATTGATAACCCATTGTGGAGATATTAAGAGCAAATTTTTTTAAAAGCTAATTGATAAATTTCAAGCAAAAAGGTCCAGTTACATAACATATTAAGTAGTTTCAGAAGTGAAGACTTAGAGTGAAGAACATTCTAGAGGATAATTTACTGGATCTCTTTATGGGCACTTTAAAAGAGAACATTAAACATGAGGTATGCCTGTTTGAACCTAAATAATTGGATAATGTTTTTAGTTTGGAAAGGAGAGTTGAAAGTAAAAATATGGTTATTAGAAGGGATGTTATTAACATGTATATAGAGGGAAATGTCCCGCCTTCCCCCAACCTCACTCAACTTACAAGGTTGACATATCAACAAGAGGAGGAAGAAGAGAAAATGGATTATGTTTCAAATGTGATGGGAAGAAATTGATATACATAGATAGTGAAGAGGAAGAAGATCTAGAACCAGAAGAGTCTTAAGAGGGTATATTTAGAGCATACTACTCCAACCATATCCTGCCATGCATTGGTCAACATTAGCACTCAAAGTCTCAGATTATGATGATATATAAAAAAGAAAAAAGGAACAATATTGATTGATTTTGGTAGCACCCATAACTTTGTTAATTGCAAATTAGCCAAACATATCAATTTCTCTATATATCCAACACTATATTTTCATGTAATGATTGAAGATGGAGGTACCATAAATGGTTGAGGGAAGTGTTGTAGTATTAATATTACTATGAGGATGTATTTATTGGATATTAGTCCAATGATTGCAATCCAAATGGGTGGTGTTGGTGTTGTATTAGGGGTTTAGTGGCTACAATAATTGGGGACAATGATTCTTAATTTTCAAAAAAATTTCATGATATTTTCCTTAGAAGGAAATAAATTGAACTTAGAGGTATTCTAGGGAAACCCTCTAAAGTGATAAGCTCCAATAGCATGAAACAATTGCTAAAAAAAATGGACACCATGGTGTAATTGCACAATTTTGCTCACTTGATGTTCAAGCGTCTGTACCCTCTATTCCAATGGATCTCTAATAAGTTATTGATAATAATTCCAAGGTATTCAGAGATATGTTGAAAGGTCTTTACACCTACTTGAGATCATGACCATGTTGTTCACTTGCAACCATGAAGTGTACCACATACAATCAGACACTACATGTACCCATATGCACAAAAGAGTGAAATTGAGAATATGGTTTAAGAAATGTTAGATGCACACATCATTGAACCTAGCCAAATTGCTTTCTCTACAATAGTGGCGATGGTTTGAAAAATTGAATATTGATTGCATATGTGTCAAGATCAAAGAGTTCCATAAGGTGACCATTAAAGATAAGTTTCATATTCTTGTCATTGATGAATTACATGGATAATATTTTTAGCGAGTTGGATCTTTATTCTGGATATCATCAAATCAACACGAGGGAATAAAATATACCAAAAAAATCATTTAGAACACATGATGGTCATTATGAATATTTGGTGATTCCATTTTCTGTTACCTTTGCACCTTCCACATTTCAAAGCTTGATGAATCCTATTTTTAAACCTTTCATCGTCATTTTTTTTTAGTATTTTTTGATGACATACTAATCTATAGAAAATATTGGGAAGAAGATGTACACCATGTTGACACACTCTTAAAACTATTGGAGGAGAACCAACTATATGCCAAGCCTTTTAAATGTGCCTTTGAGGTTTAAGAAGTGGAATATTTGGGTCATATTGTATCTCATGAAATCATTAAAGTGGACCCTAAAACAACTAAAATTTCAATGGAATGGTCAATTTCTAAAACCTTGAATAATCTTAAAGGATTCTTAGAATTGATAGGCACTAATGCAAGTTAATTAATAATTATGGTCAAATAACAACACCTATAACAAAGTTATTGAAAAATGAGGCATTCTCATGGACTCAAGAAACAACTTGAGATTTTGAGAAACTTAAAGTGACTATGTGTACAAGTCCTTGTATTAGCCAGGATTGACTTAAAAAAACCTTTATTGTGGAATGCGATACATCAGGGCATGACATTGGTGCAATTTTAATGCAATAAGAAAGGATCCTTGCTTTTGAAAGCTTCCAACTTGAGGAAAAAAAACTTACTCAAACCAATTTATGAAAATGAAATGTAGGACATAATGCATGCAATTAAGAAATGTCTCCCTTACCTAATAAGACACTTTAAGGTAAGAATAGATTATGAAAATATGAAGTATTTATGGAAAAAATGGGTTACACAGATGCTAGGTTATTACTTTGAAATTATCTACAAAAAAGGAAAACATAATGTGGTGGCATATGCACTTTCAAGAAAATAAGATGACACAGAGGTCTTACTTTGTGTTATTCCATTATGTAATATGATTGGGTGGAAGAAGCAAATATATAATGGAAGTAGGATCAAAAGGTATGCAAGATAATCCAACAACTACAAGAGGACCCAATTCATAAACAAATTTATGTGAAAGCACTATAACAAATCCCGGAATTAGCATCCCATTTAGTGTAATTGTTTTTTACATTGAGTGGTCAAACTAGACACTAAATGGGACACATCATGGACAAAACTTAAAGTGTCTCAAAAAACATCTTTTTTTGCTTCCTAGATATCATCCTTTATGACATCCAAAATAGCGTATATTTTTTTGCTTCCAGAATAACGTCCAACTTTGCTTCCTAAACATCGTCGAGGTTTGCTTCCTAAATAACGTCCTATTTTGCTTCCTAGAAAGTGTCCTTTTTTGCTTCTTAAATGACATCCCTGTTAGCACCATATTTGCATCCTTATTAGCACCATGCTAGCATCCAATATTGCATCCATTTTTGCTACCACTTTATCATCCCATTTTGCACCATGTTTTACTTCCAAATATGTGCCAATTTTCGCTTCCAAATTTGCACCAATTTTTGCTTCCTTTTTTGCATCATGTTTTTCTACCTAAATGACACCAAATATTTATTCTATTGTTGCACCATATTGTGCTTCCTATGTAGCACCATGTTTTTCATCCAAAGTAACGTTTTATTTTTCTAGCATATCAACGCCATGTTTGGCTTTATCATTAGCGCCACGTGTTGCATCCTTTTTAATGCCTAGTTTTTCATCTTATTTTTCTACCATATCGACGCCATGTTTGGATTCATCATTAGCGCCAAGTGTTGCATCTTTTTTAGTGCCTAGTTTCGTATCTCTCATTTTTTGGTCACTAATTTAGTCGTTTTTAGTAATTTTATATACGAATTTTGGTCATTTTGTTTGGTCACTTATCTCTTATTTTTTGTTTACTAATTTAGTTTTTTTTAACCGATATTATAATATCATTAGGGCAAGGTCGAGGAATAGAACCACCAATCTCTTGCTTGTAAGGCAGGCGCTCTTCCATTGAGCTAGCACCCTTTAAGAATTTGGGAATCTAACTTACAAAGTCCTCTATAATGGTAAAAAGGATCAATACACAACTTTGAGTATCTAATGGTCGACAAAGGATGATAGACTGTATAATTTCACAATATATGATCAAGCAGGTTATGAAATCCATAAACCTTTTCTAGGAATTTTGAACAAAACTCAAGAAATTGGCTTAATGGGATTGCAAAAATCACTATTCCCTAGCAACCGTAAGTGTACCACTATATGATACCTATCAACAACAATTATCTTAGTGTGGATG
Organism: Pseudotsuga menziesii; assembly: GCA_001517045.1. Lineage (NCBI taxonomy): Eukaryota > Viridiplantae > Streptophyta > Pinopsida > Pinales > Pinaceae > Pseudotsuga > Pseudotsuga menziesii. Next base: position 84,230 of record LPNX010347297.1, read on the forward strand.
CCAAGGATATAGTAGATAAGCATGATCATCCTAGAGCCATGTATAAGTGGAGCAATAAGGAGAATCAAAAGAGGATGATCAACCCAATAGTTGGTGCTTCACATGGATCCTATCCACCATGGGATGAGCAAAGCTCCTTCTTCCATCAAGGTAATGAGTATCCACAAGGACAAATGGTTAGGATATATTGTGATTCCAATTCATAATGTTTATTCACTTACAAATATTTATCATAATTTAAAAGATCAAATGGTAAAAATACACTAGTGTCTGGCACCCAAAGAAAATGACCCATTATTTCAAGGTAAAGTAATCTTGTATTTCTAAAATACGAAATTGTCATATGATGACACTCATGAATCATGGATAAAGAGAAAATATGCTGATCACAACCAACATGTAAAGATGCTCAGACAAACTCAGGTGAATACAAAAAATCAGAGATATGGAATCAAGTATATACCCATCAAGATGAGGTGTTGCTGCAAAAGTAATAAAGAACTGAGAACCATTGGTGTTCTAAGATACGGAATTTCCATATGGTGACACTCATGAGTCATGGATAAAGAGAAAATATGTCAATCACAACCAACATGTAATGTTGCTAAGACAAACTCAGGTGAATACTCTGTGGGACTTGAGGAATTAAGATGTTATGGAATCAACAAAACAATTACTCATTGAGTGAATAAAACAAAAAATGGAGCAAAGCCTAATTAGATCTCATCAAAAGAACCACTACCAATTTTGTGCCCAAGTCTATACTTGTTGTTTATGTGTGACTCCATGCCACGGGATGTCACAATTTTAGACCCTACGTGCACACATTCGAGGTCAATATGTACATTCCAGTACCTACAATAATGTCCCACACACACTTCAACATCTACACGTTTTCTAGCTTTGTGCATACACTTTGTCATCATGAGATTTGTGGAAATGACCATATTTTGATGAAGATATCTATAATAAACTAGAATACGAATATATATATATATATATATATATATATATATATATATATATATATGCACAATGATATTTAACAAGTTTCTTGTCAAACTATGGTTGTCTCAAATGGTTCCCTTTAGCAATAAAGTGCATTCTATAGGCAACATAGTATAACCGCTTGACAAAATTAGTGAACCAACAACATACTTGGTTGTAATGATAAATAATCAATTTTTATGCAATCAAGCACTAACAAAATGAAGTCAAGAAATATAACAAGGATACCATATTTGGAATATATTGGGAAAACTTCCTGTAATGGCAAGCTCAATAAAGGTTTGGGGTCTTGTATTTCAGACCTATATAACAGACCTTATGGTCATTGGAGGCCAGACAAGACTTGAAGGTGAAAATATAGAGTTGAATTTATGGCATCCTACACCTGAAGGAGGAGATTAGAAATGGAATTTGCTAACAGTTTAAGAAATATGCAGTAGTTATTCTTCTCACATATGAAACCATCCTATTGGCATCGATTCCTTGTTGAATGGTTATTAAAAATACATTTGATATTTTTCCACTTGCATATTTAGCCTATCAATACCTGCGTTGGAAAGTTGAATTCTCTACCAGCTCTTAGTAACGATCTGAACAAGGAAAATTCCTTTTTCATAGTAGTGGCTCTTAAAATTCATGGTGGATTGATAAATGTAACACTGTGAACATGTGACAAAGTATAGTAAAAAATATCTAGTAATAAGAGTAGTATTAGCAATGGGGATTTACAGATGTTTGGAGAAGGAAATATCACTGGGACTCTATGCTGTCGAATCCTCCATCTAACAAAGTAGCAGGTCCACATTACCAACATTCAAATCCTAGATTTTGAAGATCAACAATAAATATCAACCCCATATTCAAGGGCATCAAATCGAGCATTTCCAAGAAGTCATTTAATAGGCGGTATTCAAAGGAGGGACAAATATCAGAGTATAGGATGTCAAAGCATAATTGGGTCATAGATTGAACACTTGAAAGATACAGGATTCCAAGAAATCATCTTCAGATTTATGGCAATAGTGGGGCATATATCCCCAAATTTCAGGTAGAAGATTAGTTGACAGTTATAGTCAAACCTCATATTTTAAGGGAATCAAACTCAGCAACAGTACTAGCATTTAACAAATCAACCCAACAACAGTACTTATCATTTAGGAAATCAAGTCCAGGTCTAGCGTTTCCTGGTTCTATAATTGGATCTATGTTGAATATTTTTCCTGTTGTAATTCATGGCGCAATTCATGTCGCTAACCATGGATTAATATATGGTGCTATGCTATTCAAGACATTTTTTTGGAGGCTATTCTTGGAATTATATGGGATGCTTTTATGGACGCTAATTGGGACGTTAATTGTGATGCTAATTGGGATGCTAATTGGGCCATTAATTGGGATACTAATTGGGATGCTGATTGGGACACTAATTGGGATTCTAATTGGGATGCTAATTGAGACACTAATTGGGACGTTAATTGGGATGCTAATTAGCATCCAAAATAATGACAACTTTTAAAAAGGGATGCTAATTGAGATGCTAATTGGAATTATAATTGGAACGCTAATTGGGATTCTAATGGGGATGCTAATTGGAATGCTAATTGGGACGTTAATTGGGATGCTAATTAGCGTCCAAAACAACACCAACTTTTAAAAAGGGACGCTAATTGGGATGTTAATTGGGATGCTGATTGGGACGCTGATTGGGATGATAATAAGGATGCTAATTGGGATGCTATTTGGGATGCTAATTAGCGTCCAAAATAGCATTAGATTTTAAAAATGGATGAAAATAATGCCATTAAAAGTGCCATCCTGTGGAAAAGCATCCACTTTGTCCAAAAAATGATGAAAAATACACTAAAAGTGATAGTGTACGCTAAAAAGGAATCTAAAAGGGACGCTAATCACAGGGTTTTATTGTAGTTAATAATTATTCACTATGGTACCATGACCACCTATATTTATTTAATAATTATCAACTCAAACAGATGGTCCTTTTGGAATCACACACTTCTCCTATAAGAGGACATTCAAGGTTCTTGAAAATTTACCAAAATATCAACAAGGATTTTTCCTAGAAACATCTTAAAATTGATGTTCAAAAGTTTGTGGCAAAATATTTGGTTTTCCAACATAATAAGGGAGAAACAATCAAGACACCAAGTCTTTTACAACCATTAGGCATACCAAGCTAGCATTGGAAATATGTCTCAATTGGTTTTATCACAGGTTTACCAAAGTCATAAGAAAAGTCTGTCATCATTGTATTAGTTGATTGACTCATTAGGTATGCCCATTTTTTCTAGTTATTGGTATAATTTCTATTTTTTTGGTAAAGAGCACAAAATAGATCCTCTTAATGTAATTAGACAAGGAATAAAGCAAATAGGTGAATTTTCAAATTTTGGAGAAATGCAATTTGCATTGTAAGATCAGAATGGGGTGTGGCTTCCATCATTATAAAGTCGATTCATAGGAGAAGGTGATAGGAGTACATAACAAAAATGAAATCAGGTATGTAGGACTATTATATACTCCACGAGGGTTCAAAATCACAAATGTATAAGCACTAAAATATGAGGATCTCTCGAGCTTGAAAATCGTTTCATAATCCATGGTTATAGAGAATTAAGAAGAATGTAAGTACTGACTTTAGGAGAAGGTATGTTATTCCTCCTTCTCATAATTCCTTAAATATTTGAATCAAGAAAGGGAAAGATGCATGTGTACCTGTAAATAGTAGAATGACTTCAAAAGATATTCATGATCACAAAAGGTGCCACTAGAAAGGAGGTCCAATCCTCCCCATATAATATAGGTAGAGCCATGCCAATTAATGAAGAAATTTGTAGGCTTGTAGATGCTACTAATGAAACATCCACACTGTTATGAGCAAGGATATTGAATGCATTATTGTTATTAAGAATTATGGAGCTTGTAATATTGAATAAAAAAGTAAAGATACAAGAATAATGCTTATAATTTATATATATATTGTTATCGCCATGGTCTGCACCTTGACTGCTAAAGGGAAAAGATAGGGAACTTTAATATGGTTGTGTAACAATTCTGGTTTAAGGTTTAAGTGATTGGATATCGACTAAGTCATACCATGTTGTATTTGGAAGGAACAGTCAAATAACAAGTTGTAATAGAAAAGTAATACATCATTGTTCCAAAGGATTTACACCTATGAATTAAATGTGATCTCAAGCATAAAAAATGAGCTAATATGTAAATATATGAAAATAAAATTTCTTAGTTCATAAATTCAAAAAGAAATTCCATTTCATAATTGTGTTAAGACTTGGGATGCTAAATGGTAACAAAACAAAATTATTACGAAACATACATTTAAACAAAAATGTCATTAGATTTGAAACAAACTGATTAATGCAGTGCATAAGTGATTTCTGTATCCAAATTAGATTGCAAATAGAAAAATATATAAGATGCACAATTCAATTCACGGTTTAAATGATATCTGAGCATGCATATATTACTATATTAAAAAATATTACAGATATTCACCAACCCTTTCTGACTTCCAAAATTCGAATCAACCCTCCTTCTGATGTATATTCTTTCTTTTATAATCATTACACACAATAGAATAGATGAATCGAAACCAAAATTAGTTTTATATCCTATACTTTAGGGATGTGCTAACTGACTAGATTACCATGAGTGATCTAAGTCTATAATATACATTAAGTGTCTGTCTTTACAAGATGTGACAAAATCTATTCTAATTTAAATTCTTACAAAATCTTATAAAGTCTAGCCTTAATATAAGGAATTAAAATTATGCTATGGAAGAATTTGTAGCACCCTTGCGAATTTGGAAACTTGAGTTGTTCAAATTTGAAACTTTGTCTTTCCAAAAGATTGTTGATGTAATTGTAACTTCGGAATGTATTCATCCATATATCTTATGTATTGTACCCTGATGTTTATTCCGGGATGTGTCTATAATGTAATTGAGTCATGTCATACCGCAATGTTTATTCCGACAAGTTTTTATAATATAAACAAGTCATGTCAAGTCATTGTGGGTAACCCTCCTATTGGTCAAGGGTTAAAGTCCCCACGGTTGTGGGGCCCTAGGGCTATTAGACTATCCTAGAGAAGTCAGCCCTAGGTGAGTCATTGTAAGTCAGGGAAATAGTCCCCACCATTCTGTTAAGGATAACCCTCCTTGTTGGTCGGAGGAGGAAAAGTCCCCACAAGTTGTGGGGCACTAGGGTTATTAGACACTCCTAGAGATGTTGGCTCTAGTAAGTAATTGTTAAGTGAGGGTGAAATGTTGGAGTGGGTTTCAAGTGAACGAAAGAATATAAATAGAGAGTGAGCCTCTTTATTTATCTCACACACATTCACTCATTGGGGTGCATGAGTGAGAGGAGAAGTTGTTGGGACAAGAGAGAGACTACAGATGTTGGGAGATCATCTTTATGTTTTCGGGTTTTACTTTTGGTGCTGATTCTATCTTTCAGGAAGTTGCGGGGTTTTATCCTTTGTGTTTTCCTTGAGGAAAATTCTTTGTGTCTCTTATCTCTTGTGTTTATTGCTGTGAATGTATTCTCTCAGTTAAAGATCCTAAGATCATAATGCTAGCTTGAATGATACAAATCTAACATGGTATCAAAGCTAACCTGAGAAGAATACATTGTGCAGCTGCAGAAGCTAGGGATTCTTACTTTTTGGGTCTCTATCCACAATCCATTAGCAAAAGTATGCTAGGCTAACTCTCCATTGAAGGGCGCATCTTTCTGTCGAAGTAGAATTCGTTTCTGAGCATTTTCAGTTTTGGTACGGGAAATTAGGGCTTCTTATAGAAGAGGAATTTTTGAGTGAGCCCAACATAGAATTTCTCTCCTTATCAAAATCAAAGTTTAGAGACCTGGATCAATATTTTTGGTTGGTTGAAACTCCAGGAAAGTCAAACCCTAGTTTGACCCCGAGCTGGAAAAACCCTAAATACTAAAACTGATAAGTTTTGGTACATTCGCGATATCTCAGGATTGGAAAAGGATCAAGAGCGGAAACTTGCAGAGGCCGAAGATAAAATACGGATTTACATTGTATCCAAAATTAAGCCTCATATTCGCTATATTGTGGGAGATATGATCCCTCCAAGTTAGGGTTCCATCCTCTTTCAGGATTCATCCCTAAATAGGACACTTGGGGAGAATTGCTATATCTTGGGGTACAAAGGTCCAAATTAAATTCCTGAATATTTTCTAGAAAGGGCACGGACTTTAATTTCTGTGGTCTAAATTTTCGACCCAGAAGATGAAACAGTGACACATGGTAGTCTGTACAACTTCTCTGTTCTGAACAGTCCTTTAACAGGTCACCTTGGGAAAATGATCATAAGTCCCAATTGGTGAAACCAATTCTGATTAAAACCATGTTGTTGGAACAGGTACATGTGAGGCTACCTCAGTGTGAATTGTCAGACATAGAGGAGCAGTAATTTCAGAGATAACACAGAAATAGTAACAGACATTTCTGCAGAAGAAATTGGAAAACTAGGGCTTCCTGTTCTGAGAGCTTCTCTCCACTGTTTTTAGAAAAGGAGTACATTGAACAACTCAACTTGAAGAGATCTATCTTTCTATCCAATTAGATCTGAAATATTCCAAGTTTTGAAATTAGGATTTCTTTGACAAACCCTAGATCAGCCAGCTTTGGAACCAGGATCGACACCTCAAATCGGTAAGATCTAATCTTTTTCTATTTAAGGTTCTCATTTAAAAGTGATCTATCACATCAGCTTGATGATAAGCTTGGTGAAGTTGAAAACTTCCAAGCATGGAAGTATTTGATCTCTCTGAAGAAAATGAATTGGACACCTATATGAGTAGAGAGGTTCCAGTTCTAGAGGGAGATGAGGCTCAAAGCCTTACACAAGAAGAACTTGGTCAAGGCCGAGAAGATCATTGTTGGTTCAATCACGGATCAACTTGTACCACAAGTGCCTTCCATAAAGACACCGAAAGAGATGTTTGATTCCTTGACCAAGCTATTTGAAGGGAATAACATACATCGGAAGATGACCTTGAGAAACTAGTTGAAGAATGTGAAGATCTAGAATGCAGAGACCATACAGTCATACTTTACAAGGGTCTCTCAAATCAAAGAAAAAATTGAAAGCAGTAAAAGAAGAAGTGAAGAATGCAGAAGTGGTGATAGCCACCTTGAATGGCCTCCTAGGATCATGGGATTCATTCATTCGAGGAATGTGTGACAGAAGGAAGTGATTACTTTTAGTAGACTCTGGGAAGAAGAAGAAGCTCGAATCATAATAAGAGAAGAGAAGATGGGAGCAACTGAAGATCAAGCTATCACCATCCAAAGAAGATCCCTTAAGTGATGAGGAATATGAAGAACTCAACTCTTGAAGAACCTCTTATCCACCTTAGCATTTGGATAAGAAATGATGCTATTATGAATGAAGAAGATGATGAAGCTGAAGGTTCAAAAAGGAGTCTACCCACAAAACAAATAAAGATAAGTATTCAATTGTCATTTCATGATATTGTTTTGTTATGCATTTGTCTATATTCAGTTAATATATTATGCATGATAGAATGTTTGCATTAATGACAGTATACTACTAATATGCATGTGATGGGTAAGTAGCTCATGGTGCTATACAAATATCCATTGCTACTTATCTATAATGAAACCTCTTTGCTGACATATTGGATTAGTGCACAATCTCAATGTTGTCCTGGTAGAGATGGATGGCATCTAGAAAAGTTTCCGTGAGATATGGATGAATGTTGTATTGGCTAAAGTAGTTGCATGATAATATATTTATGCATAAGAACTTGCTAGTATGAATATTCCTTATGAAATGTTTCTAACCATGCAAATGCATTTGACTTGTAGGAAAGATTGCATACATAATCACCTACAAGCAAAGAAGGATGAGACTTGTTCCAAAGAACAAGTAACGACAGTTCAAAATGAAGAATAATATGACGAATGCAACGACATCATTGATGCAGAACCTTCCAGCCATGAAGAAGTAACCAAGAAGAAAGGGAAGACCAGTTCTAGAAGAATGATGTCTAGAAAGAAGTATCGATACATGAAGGAAAGTTCATAGTTCCATCATGCAGTAGATGGAAACATCATGGGATACAAGGCAAGATTCGTGGCACAAGGCTTCTCACGAAAAGAAGGCATAGACTACGAAGAGACATTTGTATCCAGTGGGAGTTGAAACACATACATGATGAGCTTGATGAATATATTAACCTTTGCTACAAGGTTGAAGATGAAAGTCTATACACTAGATGTATACATAGAATAATAGTAGCAGAGGAAGCTACTTGTCACTCTGGTACAGAATGTTTCAAGTGCATAGAGTACGGAATACAGAGGGAGTATGGTGCTTCAGAGGGAGTGACTGCATAATATCCTAAGGTTAGACATGGTACGAAAATATGGATAGATTACTGATGATTCTAGGCTTTATTGAGAGTAAAGAGGATTCCAACCCTTGCTTCAAGGTTGAATGCGGAAGACTAGTGATGCTCCTGTTATGTGTTGATGCACTACGTTCTAGGAATGGAGGTGTGGACAAGGGAAGTATGCAATAGAGATCCTGAATAGGTTTAGGATGATGGAATGCATGACCACACCTATGGCAGCAAACCTGAAGCTATTGATTGTTGCTTCATCAGATTCGGTTAATGCCATGATGTATCGTCAGATGATTGGGTCCTTGATGTACCTGACGAATACGAGACAACATATTTTCTTTGATGTGAACACATTGAGACATGTTCACCTGATGGTTGCAAAGCATGCAGTAAGGTACCTAAGGGGTAGAGTTGATTATGGGCTCAAGTATGAGGTGAATCAAAAGATTAACCTGGAGGGTTATGTTGATTCAGATTGGGCAGGTAGTGCCATCGATAAGAAGAGCACTTCAGGGTGTTGCTTCAGTATGGGATCAGGTGTGATCTCTTGGTTTAGCAGGAAGCAATCCTGTGTGGCACTGAGTATAGCTGAAGTAGAGTATTTCGTAGCTTGTTCAACTATTTGTGAGGTAGTATGGATGCAGAAGCTACTGTCTGATTTATTTGATCTCCAGATGGATGCTACTTGTATACATTGTGACAACCAGAGTTGCGTAAAGTTTTCAGAGAATCCAGTGTTCCATGACAAGTCAAAGCATATCAAGATGAAGTATCACTATATCAGGGATATGGTTCAGAGGGGAGCAGTGAAGCTCTAGTATGTTGTGACGGAGGAACAGATAGCTGATGTGTTGATGAATCCATTGGCTAGGGTGAAGTTTGAGTACTTTAGGGAGAAGCTTGGTGTTCTCTAGATCGAGGTTTCCTCCAAGGGGAAATGATGAGACCCAGAGCCATTCTAACATGGTGAGAGGATTGGTTCCTTCCATGGTTAGATGTAAGGGCTGAGCCATTCTATCATGGTGAGAGGATTGGTTCCTTCCATGTCAGATATGAGTGCTGAGCCATTATGATGTGACTGCAGGATTGGTTCCTACATGATCAGAAGTAAGCGCTGAATGCCATTCTTGGAATGGAGGTGCTTGGTCAGTTACTAGGAATATTCGATCTAGGACTGAGGGCCTTTCTGATATGACTGTAAGATGTAGTATTACATCATCAGATGTGAGTGCATGGCCATTTTGATGTGATTGAGGGATTGGTTCCCACTTGATCAGATATAAGGGCTGTTTCCATTCTTGGAATGGAGGCGCCTAGTCAGTTACCAGGTAGCTCAGTCTAGGACTAGGGGCCATTCTGATAGGACTGTAGGATTGGTTCCTACATGATTAGATGTGAGTGCACGCCCTTCTAACATTGGTTGTCAGATGTAAGTGCAGATCCCTTTCGACATGAAGGATTGGTTCCTTGCATGGTCGAATATAAGTGCTGATCCTTTCTGACATTGGTTGTCAGATGTAAGTGCAGAGCCTTTTGGGATGGAGGATTGGTTCCTCGCATGGCCAAGTGTAAGTGCTGGGCCTTTCCGATCATTGTTTGATGGATGTGAGTGCTGGGCCTTTCTGACAGGGTTGTGGGAGGTGTTCCCACATGGTCATATGTGAGTGCTGGGTGTTGCCTTTATGATATGATTATATATTTGGTTCCTACATGATCAGATATAAGTGCTGGGTGGGCCATTCCGACTTAGGGTCAAATATAAGTGCTGGAAAAGACCTACACGGAGGGTAGACCTACAACCAGAATGAAAAAGGGATGGCTCTGTAGAACTTCCTGTGACGACAATAATCAAGAGATAACACTCGTGATCCAGGTCAAGTGATGATTTAGATCTAGTGATGAAGTTCCAGACCGAGTGATGATATAGATCCAGTGATGATGATCTAGATCGAGTGATGATCGAGATCCAGTGATGATGATCCAGATCCGATGATGAAGATGACTTGAAGGTGAAGATGATGAGGACTCGATGATGATCTAGATGATATAGAGAAGAAGAATTGTACTGATAAATTGTGTCGAGAGAATACCTTCCTAGTTAAGAGGGAGTGTTGATGTAATTGTAACTTCAGAATGTATTCATCCGTATATCTTATGTATTGTACCCCGATGTTTATTCCAGGATGTGTTTGTAATGTAATTGAGTCATTTCATACCCTAATGGTTATTCCAGGAATTTTCTATAATATAAAAGAAGTCATGTCAAGTCATTGTGGGTAACCCTCCTATTGGTCAAGGGTTAAAGTCCCCATAATTGTGGGGCCCTAGGGTTATTAGTCTATCCTAGAGAAGTCGACCCTAGGTGAGTCATTGTAAGTCAGGGCAATAGTCGCCACCATTGTGTTAAGGACACCCCTCCTTGTTGGTTAGAGGAGGAAAAGTCCCCACAAGTTGTGGAGCACTAGGGTTATTAGACACTCCTAGAGATGTCAGCTCTAGTAAGTAATTGTTAAGTGAGGCCGACATGTTGGAGTAGGTTTCAAGTGAACAAAAGAATATAAATAGAGAATGATGCTCTCTATTTATCACACACACATTCACTCATTGGGGCGCATGAGTGAGAGGTGAAGTTGTTGGGACAAGAGAGAGAATACTGCTGCCGGGAGATCATCTTTGTGTTTTTGGGTTTTACTTTTGGTGCTGATTCTATCTCTGAGGAAGTTGCGAGGTTTTCTCCTTTATGGTTTCCCCGAGGAAAATTCTTTGTGTCTCTTGTCTCTTGTGTTTATTGCTGTGCATGTTATTCTCTCAGTTAAAGATCCTAAGATCATAATGCTAGCTTGAATGATAAAAATCTAACAAAGATAAATTTGACACTGTAAGTGATGATTTTCTTTCAAAATTGAAATAATCCTCGAACTTTACCTTGGTTAAGAAACAATGTTTTGGAGTGTATCCTGAAGAATATGATTTCAAATTCTGTTAAGATACCCAATTTATCATTATTGATATGGTTTTTGAACCTTTCCCGAAGACATATATTCTTCCAATACTTTATCTTCCTTAAGAGATTCCCATTATTCTTCTTTAGTTTTTAAGAAAACTCACCCAATTTAGTACACCTAGTAACTAATTTGCTACACTTTTTATGGATTTTGTTTATTTTACTTTGCATCTACTTATTCTCTTATTGGATCTATTTCATTAGATGTTTTGAATTCTTTAGTTTCCTCTTGAGCTTCTCATTAGCATTACACATGCTTCTTTTAGGTTGGGGCAAGCTATCAGTTTTAGGTAATTTCATTTGTGCAGTAAAAATATTCACTTCAGTCTTGGCAACATTAGTAGGATCCATATATTGCATTCCTTGTTCCTCTTCTGAAGTAGTTTCAACAAAAGGACGAGTCTGAGGAGAACAAGGAATTACATTAATAGTATTTTCCATGTGTTTATGCCAGAAATTGTTCCCAGACTACAAGAGAACAAGCCAACATAATCTCAAAAATTTCAATAAAACAAAATAGGGTTTTTAGGGTTTTTTGGTTGAGAAGTTTGATGACAAGAGGGAATACATTCATAAATCCAAATAAACACTAAATCATAAGCATAGAAAAACTGAGATGCATAACATAATAACCATTATCTAACAGAAAACAACACCGCGGTTCATCCACAAATGGCAAGCACTACAAGTATAAAAACTTTAAACCAGTAATGAAATTACCAACTGAGTAGCTAAAACAAGCTATAAATGAATCCAGAGAACAAACTGAAGGGTAAATAGAGCATATATTTCATAATCAGTCTTTCAAATACACATAAGAATCATTTACTTAGCTTATGAACAAGTCTGAAGACCTCCTCTTCCCAGCCAAAAAACAAACCTCTTTCCTGTACCCTTGTCCATATTTTATAATTACAATGAAGTAGTTCGATCTTCCCTTCATTAGGTCGAATTTGAAACTACCTAGCAGTTACATTAACTAACTTTCAACTAATTGACTAAAAATAACAAAATCGGATTCCTCGTAAATATGGCGAATTTCTGAAAAATATGTGTCAAAGAAGCTTCCATATCTCTCAATTTGTGACACCTGTGTAAAAACTGAGAGAGGATTTTGTGAATGGGTACGTTATGGACGAAAAAATATCTTGGTTTTTAAAAATTCATCTCCAATCAATCAGAATATGCCCCGCAAGATGAACACTAAAACAGAAAAATATTAAATATTTTTAAAACCCTAAAAAATAGGCTGTAAATATTAAATTGAATCTTTCAAACCTTGATAGCTGTTGCAAAACTGAGAGAGTATTTTGTGAATGGGTATATTATGAACAAAAACCTATTTTTTTTTTCTAAAATTCATCTCCATCAGCTCGTGGTCTGCATTCAATTTCAATAACCCAAAAGAGGAAAAACAGAGCATAATTCTCAATAATCTTTGCATTTCAATATCCTCTTTTTCATCTGAAATTGTCTCTACAGGTACAACATTTTCAACAAGCTCGGCTTCCTTAATATCTAACTGTAAATTCTTTCTCTCATTGTCATTAAGTTGCTTTTTAAATTCAAAGTTTTCATTTGCATGATCTGCAACTTCCTCTAATTCAACCCTGTCTTCATCGTTGACCTTTACCTTTTGAACCAATTCTCTCTGTAAAAATATATCCTGCATATCTCTTTCTTTCCTTATTTCAAGATCTGAGTCCCTTACTTCTAAATCTCTCTGTATCTGCTTGCACTTCTCCTTTACTTTTCTCTCTAATTCATTCCTTTGCATCTTGAATTCTCAAACAAGTTCATGATGCTCGCCATCCTTCTCAAGGTTTTATTTTTGTACTTTGATTTTATGTTCCTGATTTTCACAGGAATGCCCTGCTTTTATTAAGGAGGTTAGTTTTTCCTGCAAGCTATTCTATGATTTTTTAAGTTTTTCAACATGTTTCTCTAGCTGTTTTTCCTTTTCTGACAATTCATGCTCTTTAACTTGGATATCAGCAGCCCTCAACTCAGCTAGACATTTCTGTTTTTCCAATTCCTCCTCTAAAGACTTGTGGCACTTTTCCATCTCAGCTTCAAACACTTGTTTTTCTGCTTCACATTTCTCTTTCTGTTAAGTAATGAGTCTTGGAATATCAACTTAGAATAAAAAGATTGATGTTGTTTCTGTAATGCATCTTCAAAAGCTTCAAGCTCCTTTAATTTTCTCTGTGCCTCTCCACATTTTTTATTTTGTTCTTCAAAAAGCATATTGGCTTCCTGCAAAGCTGACTCTGCGGTAAGATTCCTTTGCTCAAAATCAGATACCATCTCCTGGGCTTGAACCAACTTAGCCTTGGATTCACACTAGATTTCTTCTGATTCAGAATGCATTGCATGCAAAGACTTCTCAAGAATGATTAAAATTTCAGTTGGAGTGAGTAATAAAAATATTGTTTCTATTTACTGGTCGGTCCTGGTATGTCTCACACAGCAGCCAGTCATCTTCAAAGGAGACGAAACTTCGTAAACACGATATTTTTGAGCTTCGAAATCTCTTTTCAATCTTTCCTCATGCTTTTTAGCTTTTGTTAAAGCAATCAAATGTTTAGATTGCTCGTGCTTCAACTTGTCCTTTTTTTCTATTGCAGCAAGTTCCAAATGTTTATAATTTGTTGTCCAATCATTGCGCTCCATCAAGAGGAGGCCCATGTTATGCTGATACTCATGCAGCTTTTTAGAAGACCAATACAAGCACTGGAATGTAGTTATTTCAATGGTTAAGTGTCAAATTTCATGCTCCACCTGTCTCTAACCGTCCAGACCACTCCAAACAGTTGCTGCTGAAACGCCCTAATTTCTCGTTCAGTTGAAAAATCCCGATTTATCAGCACTGTCTTTGCACCACGATATTCAGTATTCTTCGTGTCCTTCAGACGAGAAACATATTCCCAATTTTTTTTTGTCTCATTCTACTCACTGTCATCATTTTACCTGGTCTGCATGAAATCCCACGATCTCGTCCTTATGATGATCATCCACATGTTTCAATGATTAAACCATGGAGTACACATATCAAATGCACCAAATAATGTGATTGACAACTCACAGATAAGAATCTCTAAGAAATCGGACTGAAAAAATGATGATTTTAGCATTCGCAACTTTCTCGTAGTGCTCCTGTGTAACTTTTTCTGGCTAGCGCTACAGGAATCCCTGTTTTATGATTTTTTTAACCAAAACTTCAAACAAAGTGTTGTTTTTTGGTGAATAACTTTAAGTAAGGTCTTATGGTATCTCTTTAGAACCTTTTAGAAATATATACATCCTATAAGCCCATAAAAACCATGAAATTAATTAAGTCAAGCAAAAATTAAAAAGAAAACCTGTTAAATCAATTATAAACATAAGGCTAAAATCAAAATATTTTAAAGGAAACCAAGGTCAAAAATTTAAAACAATACGAAAAATCATATTTTTAAGACAAGCAAATGATTTGAAAATAGAAAACAAAAACAAGCTATAACATCTGGCTCCTGCTGCGGGATGAAGTCCTCCTTGTGAGGCTTCAAGAACCTGGAGACTAGTGCCTTCTGGAACCAAAACTGCTTGCTTTTCTGCAAAACATCCATTAGGCTATGGAGTCTTTATTCAATCCTTCACACACTGATATATACAATGAAAATCAAATCTCTTTCTTTGAGGAACCTTCCATTTACTGAATCAAATTGTACTCCCATTACCAATGTAACCAGGAAAAAATTTCATCAACCCACCAAAAATTGTTTCCAACTCTGAATATATATATAATCAGAAATATTGGAAAACATGAAGAGCAAAGATCTAATAACTTATACTCACTTTCATTAAATGGTGTCTCTAAAATAACAAATTTATAACTCAGTATTGACTCTAAATAATCTGCCACCGGATCATAAAAATTTCCGCTGTCCATAAGAATATTTCGTTCCATGAATATCAAGCAGGAAATGGCGAAAAAAGACATCAGGATCAGCCTGAATTTTCTCCGGAATTTTTTGGATAGTATCATCAATAATGTCAACAATCTGAACCTCCTTTTCCACATTGTCTTCAAATAGATAACTATCATGCATTGGCTTTGGCTATTCAAGGATAATAGACTGAATGCATTCCCGAATCTGCTGATCAAATTGTGACATATCACACACCTCACACATTTCTGGATCTTTCTTTTCAATTTCATCATCATATTTATTAAAAATTAGAGCATCTTCATAATGATTTTGAACAACAGATTTATCATAACCATGAATATAAGCAACTTCTGAAAAAATGTGAACAGCCTGGCTTTCATCGATTTTAGTATCAAAACAAAAAGGAATATAATATAATTCATCACAGAATTCTTGTCTTGGAACCCTAATCTCTTCCTCATAACAAGGAGCATTTTGAGAAATTTCGAATGATGATGCTAAAGGTTCATATTTTTCTTCAATACAAAGCCGATCTTTAACACAACAATGATTTCCAACAGTTTGTTGAACAAGAGATTGATCTTCAAAAGGATTAGCATTCAAATCATTATTAAAACTGTTGAAATCATTATGAGAATATTCCAAACTATCTCTACTGATCTCATCACTTGAATAATCTTCAACCTGACCTAAAACAACAACTTGATTATCGTAATGATCATGGAATTATTCCTTGACAACAATATCTGAAAATGTTACCTCTTCATCTTCACAAATTCTGAAACTGCAACTTCTTCATGATATGTTTTCAATCCTTGACTATACTTATCATCATGGTTTTTTGAATTAGAAATTGTATTATAAAAATCAGCCTACTCACAACAATATTTAAAAAAGAATTCAGCTGAGAACACATACTTACAATGTTTTCGAAAACATGTGTGGAATTATTTCAGTGAGGAAATGCTAGTAGCGGGAAGAGAAAAATACCATTCTCGTGCATCTTGCTTGAGTGAATACATGAACATCTTCATGAGCACATCTTCATGCTGTATATTTAACTGAAGCATATATTGATGAAATCTGATGAGGTGATCTGAAGGATTATCCTCTTTGCTTTCTCTAAACCATGGAAGACAATCTCCCCAAACATCCATAGTAGGTACTGGATTTGGAAAACCTGGAACATTGGAAAAATTGAAAGGTGCAAACCTTCGAGCCAAAATGGCTTCCATGGACTTCGACCTCTGCATCTTGAAATAGTGGAGTCGCCAATCAATTTGTCAAGATAGATTTTCTTTTTCCTCCTCAGAAAGAGGAAGGGGTGACAGTAGTTCAAATTATTTAGGGCTGCATAAAGTTGGGGATGACTGAAACCTTCTAATTCTTCTAGCTGTTTTCAGTATCTGTTCTGGGTCTGAAACACCCAACTGCAAAGGTGAAATATGTCTATTTCTTGTTCCAATTCCCTTAGTAGCCACTGTGACAAACTGGTGAAAAGTAGTCTTTAAGATTTGCTGGTTTAAGTTCACCTCTTAAGAATAGTGAAATGATAAGTATCCCAGGGAAAAATATGTTTTCAACTTCATTCCCCGGCAACGGTGCCAAAGATGTTTATGCCATAATTTTTTCCCAGACTACAAGAGAACAAGCCAACATAATCTCAAAAATTTCAATAAAACAAAATAGGGTTTTTTAGTTGAGAAGTTTGATGACAAGAGGGAATACATTCATAAATACAAATAAACACTAAATCATAAGCATAGAAAAACTGAGATGCATAACATAATAACCATTATCCAACAGAAAACAACACTGAGGTTCATCCACAAATGGTAAGCACTACAAGTATAAAAACTTTAAACCAGCAATGAAATTACCAACTGAGTGGCTAAAACAAGCTATAAATGAATCCATAGAACAAACTGAAGGGTAAATAGAGCATATATTTCATAATTAGTCTTTCAAATACACATAAGAGTCATTTACTTAGCTTATGAACAAGTCTGAAGACCTCCTCTTGCCAGCCAAAAAATCGAATCTCTTTCCCGTACCCTTTTCCATATTTTATAATTAAAAAGAAGTAGTTCTATATTCCCTTCATTAGGTCAAATTTGAAACTACCTAGCAGTTACATTAACTAACTTTCAACTAATTGACTAAAAATAGCAAAATCAGATTCCTGGTAAATATGGCGAATTTCTGAAAAATAGGTGTCAAAGAAGCTTCCATATCTCTCAATATGTGACACCTGTGTAAAAACTGAGAGAGGTTTTTGTGAATGGGTACGTGATGGACAAAAAAATCTCTTTGTTTTTAAAAATTCATCTCCAATCAATCGGAATATTCCCCGCAAGATGAACACTAAAACAGGAAAATATTAAATATTTTTAAAACCCTGAAAAATAGGCTGTAAAGATTAAACTGAATCTTTCAAACCTTGAAAGATGTTACAAAAATGAGAGAGGTGTTTGTGAATGGATATATTATGAAAAAAACTTATTTTTTTTCTTCTAAAATTCATGTCCATCAGCTCATGGTCTGCATTCAATTTCAATAACCCAAAACAGGAAAAACAGAGCATAATTCTCAATAATCTTTGCATTTCGATATCCTCTTTTTCATCTGAAATTGTTTTTGCAGGTACAATATTTTCAACAGGCTCGGATTCCTTAATGTCTAGTTGTAAATTCTTGCTCTCATTGTCATTAAGTTGCTGTTTAAATTAAAATTTTTCATTTGCATGATTTGCAACTTCCTCTAATTCAACCTTGTCTTCATCCTTGACCTTTACCTTTTGAACCAATTCTCTCAGTAAAAATATATCCTGCATATTTATTTCTTTCCTTATTTCAAGATCTGAGTCCCTTACTTCTAAATCCGTCTGTATCTTCTTGCACTGCTCCTTTACTTTTCTCTCTAATTCATTCCTTTGCATCTTGAATTCTCGAACAAGTTCATGATGCTTGCCATCCTTCTCAAGGTTTTCTTTTTGTACTTTAATTTTATGTTCTTGATTTTCACAGGACTGCCCTGCTTTTATCAAGGAGGTTAGTTTTTCCTGCAAGCTATTCTCTGATTTTTTAAGTTTTTCAGCATGTTTTTCAAGCTTTTTTTCCTTTTCTGATAATTCATGCTATTTAACTTGGATATTAGCAGCCCTCAACTCAGCTAGACGTTTCTGTTTTTCCAATTCCTCCTCTAAAGATTTGTGGCACTTTTCCATCTCAGCTTCAAACACTTGTTTTTTTGCTTCACATTCCTCTTTCTGTTAAGCAATGAGTCTTGGAATCTCAACTCAGAATAAAAAGATTGATGTTGTTTCTGCAATGCACCTTCAAAAGCTTCAAGATCCTTTAACTTTCTCTGTGCCTCTACACAATTTTTATTTTGTTCTTCAAAACGCATATTGGATTCCTGCAAAGCTGACTTTGCGGTAAGATTCCTTTGCTCAAATTCGGATACCATCTCCTGGGATTGAACCAACTTAGCCTTGGATTCACACTGGATTTATTTCGATTCAGAATGCATAGCATGCAAAGACTTCTCAAGAATGATTAAAATTTCAGTTGGAGTGAGTAATAAAAATATTGTTTCTATTTACTGGTCGGTCCTAGTATGTCTCACACATCAGCTAGTCATCTTCAAAGAAGACAAAACTTCGTAAACACGATATTTTTGAGCTTCAAAATCTCTTTTCAAACTTTCCTCATGCTTTTTAGCTTCTGTTAAAGCAATCAAATGTTGAGATTGCTCGTGCTTCAACTCTTCCTTAATGTCTAATTGTAAATTCTTGCTCTCATTGTCATTAAGTTGCTGTTTAAATTAAAAGTTTTCATTTTCATGATTTGCAGCTTCCTCTAATTCAACCCTGTCTTCATCCTTGACCTTTACCTTTTGAACCAATTCTCTCTGTAAAAATATATCCTGCATATTTATTTCTTTCCTTATTTCAAGATCTGAGTCCCTTACTTCTAAATCCCTTTGTATCTTCTTGCACTGCTCCTTTACTTTTCTCTCTAATTCATTCCTTTGCATCTTGAATTCTCAAACAAGTTCATTATGCTTGCCATCCTTCTGAAGGTTTTCTTTTTGTACTTTAATTTTATGTTCCTGATTTTCACAGGACTGCCCTGCTTTTATCAAGGAGGTTAGTTTTTCCTGCAAGCTATTCTCTGATTTTTTAAGTTTTTCAGCATGTTTTAAAAGCTTTTTTTCCTTTTCTGACAATTCATGCTATTTAACTTGGATATTAGCAGCCCTCAACTCAGCTAGACGTTTCTGTTTTTCCAATTCCTCCTCTAAAGATCTGTGGCACTTTTCCATCTCAGCTTCAAACACTTGTTTTTTTGCTTCACATTCCTCTTTCTGTTAAGCAATGAGTCTTGGAATCTCAACTCAGAATAAAAATATTGATGTTGTTTCTGCAATGCATCTTCAAAAGCTTCAAGCTCCTTTAACTTTCTCTGTGCCTCTACACAATTTTTATTTTGTTCTTCAAAACGCATATTGGATTCCTGCAAAGCTGACTTTGCGGTAAGATTCCTTTGCTCAAATTCGGATACCATCTCCTGGGATTGAACCAACTTAGCCTTGGATTCACACTAGATTTATTTCGATTCAGAATGCATAGCATGCAAAGACTTCTCAAGAATGATTAAAATTTCAGTTGGAGTGAGTAATAAAAATATTGTTTCTATTTACTGGTCGGTCCTAGTATGTCTCACACATCAGCTAGTCATCTTCAAAGGAGACAAAACTTCGTAAACACGATATTTTTGAGCTTCAAAATCTCTTTTCAAACTTTCCTCATGCTTTTTAGCTTCTGTTAAAGCAATCAAATGTTGATATTGCTCGTGCTTCAACTCTTCCTTTTTTTCTATTGCGGCAAGTTCCAACAGTTTATAATTTGTTGTCCAATCATTGCGCTCCATCAAGAGGAGACCCATGTTATGCTGATACTCATGCAGTTGTTTAGAAGACCAATACGAGCGCTGGAATGTGGCTATTTCAATGGTTAAGTGTCGAATTTCATGCTCCACCTGTCTCTAATCGTCCAGACCACTCCAAACAGTTGCTGTTGAAACGCCCTAATTTCTCGTTCAGTTGAAAAATCCCAATTTCTCAGCACTGTCTTCGCACCACGATCTTTAGTATTCTTTGTTTCCTTCAGATGAGAAAGATATTCCCGAAAAACTTTTGTCTCATTCTACTCACTGTCATCATTTTACCTGCTCTGCATCAAATCTCACGATCTCATCCTTATGATGATCATCCACCTGTTTCAATGATTAAACCATGGAGGACATATATCAAATGCACCAAATAATGTGATTGACAACTCACAGATAATAATCCCGAAGAAATAGGACTGAAAAAATGATGATTTTAGCATTCATGACTTTCTTGTAGCGCTCGTGTGTAACTTTTTATGGCTAGTGCTACAGGAATCCCTGTTTTATGATTTTTTTAACCAAAACTTCAAACAAAGTGTTGTTTATTGGTGAATAACTTTAAGTAAGGTCTTATGATATTTCTTTAGAACCTTTTAGAAATATATACATCCTATAATCCCATAAAAACCATGAAATTAATTAAGTCAAGTAAAAATTAAAAAGAAAACCTGTTAAATCAACTATAAACATAAGGCTAAAATCAAAATATTTTAAAGGAAACCAAGGTCAAAACTTTAAAACAGTAAGAAAAATCATATTTTTAAGACAAGAAAATGGTTCGAAAATAGAAAACAAAAACAGGCTATAACACCATGCTCGTTAGAAATTCAACCACTTTCTTCTTTGTTTTCATCAAGGAATCATATTCCTCCTCAAAATTTATATGGATGAACTTATGTTTTCTTGTTTCCTTATTAATCTTTGAATTTTTAGGTTCCTTTTCTTTGCTACACTTAGAGATGGTTCTAGTTTTAATAGACATTGGAATCGATGCTATAAATTTCTGCTTCTTAGATCTTGTTTGTGTATTTTATAGCGGATTTTCGAGATAAATAATTTTTTGTTCCTTTAAGGAAGGATTGAAATTAGCTTTAGAGTTGAGTTTGAGTTTATTGGGAGGCCTCATATGTGGTCCCCTCAGAGGATAATCATCCTATAAAGTGTATTTTCTTCTAAATTTTCCCTTGGCTCTTATCATCTAGAGTACTACCTATAATCTTTGTTGTCTCCAAATTGGCTTCCTTGGGGCTTGGTTGCAGCTGATATCCCTTCAATTTTTAAGTTTAAAATTTCACGTTTCTTTTTCCCTTTACCATCATCTACTATTTTGGGGTCAGGTTTTATCTGTTTTTTCTTAGGAGAAAATTGCAATATTTCCTCAAAGAACTTACATGATCCTACTCTATTCTTTGTTTACTAATTAATTTTTTTTTATTTCCTCCTTTAATACTCTATTAATTCCAACACGAATCAAAAGACTGGATCAAAATCCCCAAATCCGAACCAGTAAACTAATTTGTATTATCTTTTTTCAGAATAGATAGGTTCTAACTTTAGTAAACCTCCAAATTTAGCGATCTACTAAATTTTCCTCCTTTTTGGCAGCGTGCGCAATCTTTGTTTCCATAGTTCAGAAACCACCTTTCCACAATTCCAAATTCAACTTCCCGCAAGTTAGTCTTTGCAATAGGAGTTCCCGCAACTCTGATCTCGCAATTTCTATTCCGCACGTGGGTTGCAGGTTACAGGTTGTGGGATGCACTTTTGCATTTTCCAAAGTTCCATTCCACAATTCTCTACCCGCAAGGTTTTGTCCGCACCGTTGATCAATTACGGGATGGCGCAGAACCGTTGATTTGGTTTCAAATGTGGGATGGATATCCATTGTTGATTTATTCTGTGCTATTTTTCCACCGTTTGATCTACTCAGAGATCTAGTTTTCTTGTGCGTGAATTGATCACTGCAAGGATCAATTTTCCTACATCTTTCTCTACAAATAAATTATAGACTCCTATGTGGAGTGAATTGTAATAGAAATTTAACATCTGCAGACCTAAATTGAGTTCGGAATCCAACATACGCATGCATATTATAAATCTCTTGTTTTTTTATTCAATATGATCGAAATTTCAGATACAGATCATTCACATTCTTACTGTGCATACGATCACTCATTGAATCCTCACATTCACTCATCCTTCAATCCTGCCTAATCTATTACATTCAAATCGATTTATAGCACTTAGAAAAACATGTCAGATCCTACTAATATGGATTTAAAACCTGAGAAAAGAAAAACCAATCAACAAATATCAATCCATGAGAAATCCATGCAGGGATAAAGGAGAACAAGGAAAATATGCTATGTATTGCAAATTAAAACTAACCCTATCTAATTATCCATCTAGAAATTTGATTACATGGCAAGCTGACACAATTTGTGAGCTGGACGTTGAGCTAGACGTTGGGCCGAAACGATCATGAGCTGGATGCTCCTGCATCATACTCATGGGGAAGAAAATAATTCTCCATTAAGTCTTCAGGCTGTACATCATACTTGGAAATTTCTTTCTCTGTCATCCAGGCTGCATCTTCAATATGCTGATTTTTCCATTTGACCAGATATTGAAAGAAGGTTTTGTTCTTGGTCTTTCTTAAGATTATTTTATCAAGGATGGATTCAATCTGAGGATGGATTCTTGGTCTTTCTTAATATTCTTTTTTCCTTTCCAATCTATAGTTGGATCATCTCTGTTTGAAGTCACACCATCTGGCTGGTTACATGCATCTTTAAAAAGATATAAATCTGAAACATTAAAAATTGGTGATATCTGAAGGTCATAAGGAAGTTCAATCTCATAGGAATTTGCAGAAAACTTCCTTAGAACTTTATATGGTCCATTTTTTTTAAGCTTTAGTTTATTATAAGTTCATTTATGGAACCTTTCCTTTCTTAGATAGGTCATCACTAAATCTCTAACCTAAAAATTCACTTCTCTTCTCTTTAAATCTTCTCTCTATTTATACTTTTATGTACTTCCCTATAATATTTTCTTGATGGTTTCTTGCAGCTCATGCATACTAACTACAAAGTATTCACCCTCTGCACTTCTCTTTTCTTGCTTCCCCAAATCTCCAAGTTCATATACACCCCTTGGATGCATTCCATAGACAATATGGAAGGGACTCATACCTGTACTTCTGTTAGGTGAATCATTGTAAGCAAACTTAGCCTGAGCTAAATCCAAGTGCCACTATTTTGGATGCTCATATACCAGACTTCTCAGTATATTACCCAAGGTTCTATTTACCACTTCAGTCTGTCCATGAGTCTGAGGATGATAAGTAGAAATAAAACTGAGATTAGTCCCCAACTTCTTCCATAGAGTTCTCCAAAAAATGACCAACAAATTTTGTATCTCTGTCAAACACAATACTCAAAGGAAAACCATGCAACTTTACAATTTCTAAAAAGAATAAATTAGAAATGTTTGTTGCATCATTAGTATTTTTGCATGCAATGAAATGAGCCATTTTAGAAAATGTATCTGCCACAACATAAACTGAATCATGACCTCTATGAGTTCTAGGTAAATTTAAAACAAAATCCATGCTTATGGAATCCCAAGGCCTAGCTGGAATAAGCAATGGTTGATATAATCTTGTGTTCTGACTTCTCCCTTTTGCATGTTGACAGATTCTACATCCCTCAACAAATTTCTTTATATCATATTGCATCTTTGGCCAAAAATAAAAATTACTCACTAGAGAAAAGGTTTTGTCTTGTCTAAAATGTAATGAGAGACCTACACTATGCTTCTCCTGAATTAATTTTTCCCTCACTAAACACCTTAGAATACATAACTTACTGTTCTTGAATAGCAATCCTTCCTGCAACATATAATCTAACCACTGGCTTCTATTATAGGTAACTATATTTTCACAGGAAGCATAAATATCTTTGAAATATACATCCACCTTATACATAGCAATTAAATTTTAAAATCCCAAATTACTGATTTTAATTTTGTGCATTACCAAACTTACTCTACTCAAAGCATCAACAACTTTATTGGATTTACCACTTGTATGCTTGATAACAAAGGTAAAGTTCTGTAAAAATTCTACCCATTTAACATGCCTCTGATTTAACTTTGGTTGGCTGTTTATGAACTGCAAAGCATGATTGTTGGAATACAAAATAAATTCCTTAGGCATCAAAGAATGTCTCCATTTCTTAAGAGCTTGCACAAAAACATATATTTTCTTATAATATGAAGAATATTTCTATTTAGCTTCATTTAATTTTTCACTAAAATATGCTACTGGTCTCTGCTCTTGACTCAAAACTGCTCCCACTGCTATTCCACTAACATCTGTCTCCACTTGAAAGACTTTATAAAAACTGGGCAAAGTCAAGATAGGCTTCTCAGTTATTTTCTTCTTCAGCAATTTAAAATTCCTATCAGTTGCTTTAGTGCACTTGAAAGGCTGTTTACTTACTCTGAAAGTATCTATTAAAGGTGCACAAATATGACTGAAATTCTTAATGAACTTCCTATAGAAACTAGCAAGTCCATGAAAAGTTATTACCTCAAAAGCATTCCTTGGAATCGGCCAATTTAAAATTTCGTACACTTTATCAGAATTCATTTTTAGTCCTTTTGAAACTACGAACCCCAAATAGACCAACTCTTTTTTCAGAAAACTACGCTTCTGGAAATTAATTAGCAGCTTCTCCTTTTGCAAAGTCCTCAACACCAACTTAAGGTGCCTTAAATTTTCTTCTTTGTTATGACTAAATATCAGAATGTCATCTAAATACACAATCACAAATTTTCCAGTAAATTCCTTCAAAACCTCATTCATTAACCTCATGAAAGTACTTGGTGCATTTGTAAGTCCAAATGGAATTACTAACCACTCATATAGACCATCATTAGTTTTAAATGATGTCTTCCATTCATCTCCTTCCCTTAACCTAATATGATGATATCCACTTTTTAAATCTATTTTGGAAAAGTAATTTGAACCACTTAAACAGTCCATCAGATCATCGATTCCGGGTAAAGGAAATCTATACCTGATAGTGATTTTATTTGTTTCCCCAGAGTTAGTACACATCCTCCATCCACCATCTTTCTTTGGACTTAGAACGGTAGGTACAACACAAGGGCTTAAGCTCTCTTTCACCAATCCCTTGTCCAACAACTTTTGTACTTGTTGTTTGATTTCTTCAATTTCTAGAGGAGTTAATATGTATGCTTCTTTGTTAGGAAAACTTGCACCAGGTATTTGATCAATGTGATGAGTAACACTTCTTACAGGAGGTGATTCATTTGGCAACTCATCCACAATAATATCAGCATGTTCATCAAGCAAAGTTTTAACTTCATCTGGGAAATCATCTAAATTTGTAGAAGTTAAAATTACCTTTGGCTTACCAACAACATCAAAATGTAAATACTCTTCTTTCTGAACTTCATGTAACAGTTGCTTTCCAGACATCAACAGAATGCTTGATTCATAACTCTCCTGAACTGCTTCATCTTTCAAGGGTGACAAAGTATGTCTCTTCCCATATTTCTCCAGAGAATATGTATTCTTACTCCCATAATGAACCCCTTTTCTGTCATACTGCCACGGTCTCCCTAAGAGTATATGGCACACATCCATAGGAATTATGTCACATAAAATCTCATCCTTGTAAGTACCAACCTGGAACTCCACATTACACTGCTCATTCACCAAGAGTTGATGTCCTTTTTGAAACTAGGAAACTTTGTAAGGAGTGGGATGCTTTATCCTCTTCAATCCCAACTTCTATACTATCTTCGTGGAAAACAAATTATCAATACTACCACTGTCAATAACCATTTTACAACACTTACCTTGTGACTTACACCTTGTTCTGAACAGACGTTTCCTTTGAGCTGGTTCATGTGCTTGGTTCTCTGCCTTCACCAAGACTCTCTTCAGCATAAGAGCTTCTCCATCCTCTGGAGGATTATTCACCTCTATTTCTTCTTGGGATTCTTCTTGAGCTTTTGTAACATTCATATTTCTTTGACCTGTAGATTTATTTCTTGGACAATCCCAAGACATATGTCTAGCTTCTCCACAAGTATAACATCTCACTTCTCTATTTCGATCTCTTCCTCTACCTCCTCTGAATCCTCCTCTCTGGAATGAATGACCACTACTACTAGAAATTTCAGACTCATCTTTAAAAGTCCTACCTCCTCTGTTTGGAACACCTCTACCCATTACCATGTTCTTTCCTTTGTTTCTCTGGTTTTGTTTTCTTAGAAAATTTTCTTCTACCTTCAGAGCTACTTGATATGCATCTTCTATAGTTTTTAGATTTAATAGACTGATTTCATCCTGTATATCATACCTCAAACCATTGATATACCTAGCTACTCTTTCTAGACAGTCTTCTACATGCCCAGATCTAATATTTAGTCTAAAAAACTCTTATGTGTATTCTTTTACTGTCATAACTTTTTGTCTAAGGTTTTGCAACTGTCTAAGAAGATTTAACTGATAGTCCTTAGGCAAAAATTGAATTTTAATTTTATGCAGCATCTTATCCCAAGAGTCAATTTTATTCTTACCTATTCCTTCTTTGTGAATCTGGAGCTCATCCCACCAGATAGATGCATGTCCCTTCATTTTGGTAGCTGCGTATCTCACTTTCTTCTCGTCTTCTATCTCTTCAAAATCAAAGTATTTATTCAGAGCATTAATCCAATCCATAAGTTATTCAACAAATTGAAGTTACATGAGTACATGTGTACTTTGATTCTGGTTCTGCCATTGGTCTTGATCAACATTTTGAAAATCTTGACTTCTTTAGGGTCTTCTTCTTCTTCTTCTTTAGAGAATTCAGATTTAGCTTCTTCATTACTATCATATGAATTGATCAACTCTTTATTTCTTTCCATAGCTTCTAACCATTCTTTGATTCTCCTCATATTTCTTTCCATCTCTGTTTCTATAGGTTGTCTTCTCGACCACGCCCTACAGGAACTCCATGCACACATCCTCTCCTTGGCGGCATTTTTCTTCACAATCTCAATCTGTCAATTGAACAATTTTACAGAATCCCTCTTCTTCTGCTTTGATACCAATTAATGCCAGCACGAATTAGAAGACTGGATCAAAATCCCCAAATTTAAACTAGTAAACTAATTTGAATTAGCTTTTTCAGAATAGACAGATTGTAACTTTAGCGAAACTTCAAATTCGGTGATCTGCTAAATTTTCCTCCTTTTTGGCAGCGTTGCACAATCTTCGTTTCCGCAGTTCGGAAACTACCTTTCCTTTATTCCAAATTCAACTTCCTGCGAGTCGGTCTCTACAATAGGAGTTCCCACAACTCTGACCCCGCAATTTCTATTCGGCACGTTGGCTGTGGGTTATGGGTTGCAAGATGCACTTTTGCATTTTCCAAAGTTCTGTTCCACAATTCTCCGCTTGCAATGTTCTGTCTGCACCGTCGATCAATTGTGGTATGGCGCAGAACCATTGATTTGGTTTAGATGCGGTATGGATATCCACCATTGATTTCTTCTGCGCTCTTTTTCCATCGTTTGATCTACTCAAAGATCTAGTTTTCCTGTGCCTGAATTGATCACTGCAAGGATCAATTTTCCTACATCTTTCTCTACAAATAAATTACAGACTCTTGTGTGGAGTGAATCGTAGTATAAATTTAACATCTACATACTTAAATCGAGTCCAGAATCCACCATACGCACGCAGATTGTAAATCTCTGTTTTTTTATTCAATATGATCAAAATTTTAGATACAAAACATTCACATTCTTACTGTGCAAATGATCATTCATTCAATCCTCACATTCACTCATCCTTCACTCCTGCCTAATCTATTACATTCAAAATTGATTTATAGCACTTAGAAAAACCTGTCATATCCTACTAATTCGGATTTAAAACCTAAGAAAATAAAAATCGATTGATAAAGATAAATCCTTGAGAAATCCACGCAGGGATCAAGGAGAACAAGGAAAATATGCCACTTATTGCAATTTAAAACTAACCCTATCTAATTATCCATCTAGAAATTCTATTACATTGCAAGCTGACTCAATCTATGAGTTGGATGTTGAGCTGGACGCTGGGATGAAACAATCATGAGCTGGATGCTCTTGCATCATCTGTTCTGCAACAAAGTCTTTGCCTCCTATATCTTCAAATGTTTCAGAGGTCATAGGATCTCCACATAGAATATCTACTAAATTTCATTGAGACTCAGGATCTAAGACTTCGAAACTAGAAAATAACAAAAAATGGTTCCAGTCTTTGTGAACTTTATTTAATTCTTCCACTATTAGTAGTTTTATAAAGTCTTGGTGGAGGATACTCAGTTGGCTACTCTTAGGGAAAGACATAACCCTAGTCAACAACTAATTTAGGCTCTTTCAGCTTGGAAAATGACAAATTCATTTTAGATATTCCATCAAGTTGAATAAGGAACCTCATGTGATACAAATAAACAATAGAATACTTTCCTTCTCGAGTGATATACCTCTGAACTAGTCTCAAAAGATGGTCGTACTCTTCTTTCAACCAAATTCGTGGGATTAATTTTCGCAAGTATGGACTCTAAAATTCCTTTTTGAGAAAACGATTATAGTTAACACCATCAATGCTGTGGAGTTTAAGCCATTGTTCACCATCTTGAGGAAACTCTCCAGCTATGGATATCAAATGCTTTGTCATTGGAAATGTCAAGTATCCCACTATAAATTTATTACCATCAAAGCCTTCAGCAAATTCCCAAGAAACCGTTGTTTTCTATCCTTGTAGCTTCTCACATAAGAGAAACCAGTATACCCTTATGAATCTAATTCCACACTCTACGTAAGCTTCTAGGAGTTTGACTTCGTCAAGTTCATATCAAACCACATGCCCACTTTTTTCAGAAGGCATACTTCTCATTTCTAGAAAATTGAAAGGAGAACTATTGAATTGCTTTCGATAGTCTTACATTTGCATGAGAGGTTCTATTAACAGGAAGAACAAAGAACATTTGGAGGGAAGAAAATAAATAATTATTTTTTTATCTTTCTGATTAGACTAGCCATCATCAAGGATTATGGGTTAGAGAGATAAGGAAGCCTCCATAAAATAAAAATATTATCATAAAATTTAATGATAACCCATTAATTTCATACCATATTTCCATGATGAAGAAACCTTACAAATCTGATGTGACTGACAAACAACTATGAAATGATTATCCTGTTAGGTTTAGCAGCGCTGGCGTGTAGGTTTGGTAGTGGTGAAAAAATAATAGTTTTGTGGCATTGCTATTATATCATTCCCCACTGTAGCACATTCTTGAAGGGAAAGTTCTGTTTTTCTAGTGAATTTCACCTTCTTAAGGCAAAATCACTTAATGGAAAGCATTAAAACCTACAAAACTAATGAATACAATGAACTTCATACTAAATGTTCCATCTTATTATATTATATTAGATAGCAATCAATTTGAAACATAAGTGTAAAACAAAGCATTATTATGATGAAATGGATGAGCAAAGGGAAAAGGTTTATCTGGGATCAAAGTGATCAAAATGGTTACTAGGAGTGGTCTAGGATTTAACAATATAAAATTTAGATACAGAAACCCTAGGTGGAGACTTAGGTGCTAACATATACAATGGGACGCCAAGGACAATTAAAGGATATGTTGATGCAAATATATAGGGTCCAAATGAATGCTTGAAGCATGTGAATCATTTCCCTGCTGACATGCATACTTATTTCATTGATGGTTGTGAAGTAATAATTGACATCATCATGTATCAATTAATAGCAACGAAGAAAGTATAGGGAAGAGTTTGTATGTTTTTGAATGTAAGAGAAACAACTTCAAGAAAATATAACTAATTCTAGGATTTTAATGGTTGTAGAGTAAAATGGGCATGTAGGAGTTCATGTGAAGATGAGTGACATAAATACAATGATATAATGAGTTTTGAAATTTATGGTTAAATATAGGACCATAATGATTAAAAAAATAGAGAATAAATAGTACTCTACTGAAATTGAGGAATGGAAAAGTTGGGCTTGGATTAACAAGAATCAAGGCAAGGAAGGAGCAAGACAGAAAGACTAGGAAGTTGCAAGAAAATAAAATAAGCAAAGTGAGATACATGATACTAAAAATATGGTTTTAGTAGTTGGATAGAATAGGTTAGCGAGTAAGGATAGGGATGAGATAAGCTACAACATAGATATAAAATATCATGCTACATAGAGGAATTACATAGCATGAAGAATTTCAATACATCGAAGGTGAATTTGCAACAACAAATTTAATAAAAGAAAAATAAGTCTCTATGTGTGTGCAACAAAGCAAATGGAAAAGTAGGAAAATTAGATTTAGAAATTTTTGGCGAAACCCACCAACAAAGCCTTGTTGACAGGGGTTCCCACTCTATCGACTCCCAACCAGCGCAATCTTCCTAAGCACCAGCCCGGATAGGTTTTAACCTGCCCAGCAATGTCTCCGGAGCAGACGAGGTCTCACTCGAGGTGTTCAAGGGAGAGTTGTCAGAACCGAGTTTCCGGCAGTGGGGATGGAGGATATGGGGATCCGACGAAAGGGCACCATAACTTCTAGATCCAGAGGTTTGTAGTCGACTTTATACTATTTCCTCAACTTGCAGAGTGTATTCAAAACTTGCGCAATCATTAGAGCATCATACAATTGTTACAATATTACTAATACCGCAGCATTGTTCATAAGACATATCTACTCATAGTGCAACAGACAGTAACAGAAAAGAAGATTGCATTGATATAACAAAAGGAGACTAAATCACAACAACATCATAATAAAATAGGTCGCAACATCATAAGATATTAGATTGCAGTAGTGATAACAAACAAGATTTGTGCCACAATAGCCATGTCATATTAACCTTGCGCAAAGGACCCACATTACACAATTCTTCTCCAAAACTGGAGACTGCATACATCAGGAAAACCCAGATAAATCGCAGATACACATGAAATTATTCACAAAACTAGATCGCACTAGATCTTATGCACCAATTATCCTTTGATGCAATTCTCCTATTCTTGGTCTCTCATCTACTTGCAAAACTAGATCTATAAATAGGCTTGCGCCATTACATTGAGGGTCCACTTCTAACTAACTTATAACCGCTAATGATCTATTACAACAAAACTTGGTCAAATAACATATAAAATATTCCAAGTGGTTATTCTTCCACCCATCGCGCTAATATGGCCTTACGAGGTACCGCGTGAGGTTGCACAACTACCGCGATGCTGCACAACTCACTTACCAAAACACCTGCCAACAGAGATCAACTATAAGGATTGGGTGTCAAGTTGGGTCTAGTTAGATATCTCGAGAGGACATGTCAATAGGTTCTAATATAAAATAAAAGTTCCAAAGGATGGATCTCATGGTTGAAATAAATTCTATATCATAAAATAGTCAGAGAATGGATAATTCCTTAACTCGTATTTTGTTTTTTTTTTCAATTTATTTGGTCACATGCAGATAGTTATAAGGAATAAGCATGTTGGGAATGAAAATGAATATCAAAGTTGAAAGAAATATGTATACTTTAAGAGATGATGCATATAAATGCATGAAAATGTGCTTGGATGCATGTGTGAAAAATAAATGCATATAGATATGCTTAAGCACATAGCTAATAATGTTTCATGATTAGCTTAGAGTTATGATCCCGACAATATATAGAAACTATGAATGGGAATATGATAGCCATGTGAGTGATGAAGATACTTACTAAGAGGTTGGAAATACTCTACAAAATATAGATCTAGTAGGTACATGAAAAATGTGATGGCAACCATACAATGATACTAATTATGCATGGTTAATCTTCTTCAAGTGACTACAATAATACTCATTTGAAAGAAAAGAGTTTTGTAAAAGAAGATGTATTGGATATGGAAATAAAAGTGAGTCATAATGAATACATGGGTTATTGAAATTACCATTGAAATCTAAGTATTATGTGTGTAATTCATGTTACTATTAGGAATTTCATTGTTATGATAACGATTTCCAAAATTAATTGATAGATAAAAGTATGATTCTTAATTCATGAATGTTTATTTTTATGACATAGGTGGATATTATGAACCCATGGTAGCAATTGTAGTTTGGAAATATCGGCAAGAAGGCCATTGCAAGGACATGAGTACCCTAAAGTTGTACTCTTACTGTGCAAGAAAGCCTTGGTGAATGATGGATTTCTCGAGAGATTGTTAACTCAAAGAAGGGGATGCTTTATCGTAGAAGGCAAGTGTCTGCAAAGAAGGGGATGCTTTATCGTAGAAGGCGAGTGTCTGCAAAGAAGAGGAAAAATATAATGGATCCCTTATGAGCGATTCATGATAATTAGGGTCATAACATGAATATTCCATGGTTAGATTGTGCTAGATCATTGGAAGGGAATTAGACTAACAAACTAGAGGGGCTGTTAACTTAGAGAAGGGAGCCCCATTCCTTGAGCCGTGGAGGCTAATGGGGGAGGAGTGCTATGGATTAGGACATCTGCAGAGGGTGTGTCAAGAGCAGCATTGAGATTAATTATTTTATGTGGTAACATTGTTAAAGAAAATACATGTGCACGCATATAAGTATTGGACATATATTTCCATACTTATTTAATGAAATGAATATATGTTCTTACATTTTGTTATTGGAAAATTACTATGAAATTTTTGACTATATCATAAGAAGGATTATAAGATGCATGCTCCGTCTTAATGATTTATATAGGTACAGGTGGATGTGTTGAGCATGGAAATGAAATCAAGGTAGTGGATTACTAATGTTGGCTCATTGTGAATATGATAGCCAACAACTATATTAGAGTACAAAGGCCAAGAACATTGAGGAAGAAACCTAAGAACTAAAGGATGTCGTGCAATGAGATATTCAACATGTATACATACAAATTAAATTTTGTCATTATTTATATATTATTGATGATGCACCGAGGATGATGCATAAATTAAGGGGGAGGGGAATGTAACACCTCATTTTTTACCATAGAATGTAATTATGTAAATATGATGGAAATGGATAGAATCCAGGCATGAATGTGTTGATGTATTTGTAACTTCAGAATGTATTCACTTATATTGTACCACGTTGTTCCTATCGGGAGAATCATTTGTATTTCATTGTACCCCAATGTTCCTATAGGGAGAGTCATTAATAAAATAAAGTCATGCAAAGTCAATGAGGTTAACCCTCCATTGTAAGTTGGGGCAATAGTCCCCAAAATTGAGTTGAGGTCAACCCTCCTTGTTGATCATGGGGGCAAAGTCCCCATAATTGAGGGGCACTAGGGTTATTAGACTCTCCTAGAGATGTCATCCCTGGTAAG
This sequence comes from Pseudotsuga menziesii, assembly GCA_001517045.1. Lineage (NCBI taxonomy): Eukaryota > Viridiplantae > Streptophyta > Pinopsida > Pinales > Pinaceae > Pseudotsuga > Pseudotsuga menziesii. The sequence continues at coordinate 118,008 of LPNX010347297.1, forward strand.
TAATTGTCAAGTCGGAAACTAGTATAAATAAAGAGTGAGACTCTTTATTTGACACACACACTCACCCAGCTATAGCGCATAGGTGAGAGAGAAGAAGCTCGCTCAAGTGAGAGAGAGAACATCTGTTGGAGATCATCTTTTTGTCTTTGGGTTTTACTGCTACCACTGGTGCTCATTCTATCTCTGAGGAAGTTGCAGGGTTTTCTCCTTTATGTTTTCCCCGAGGAAAATCTTTGTGTCTATTGTCTCTTGTGATTGATTGCTATGCATGTTATTCTCTTAGATAAGATACTAATATCATATTGCTTAAATGATAAAAATCTAACATGGTATCATAGCTAACATGAGAAGAAGACATTGTGCAACTGCAGAAGCTATGGATTCTTACTTTTTGGGTCTCTCTCCACACATCATCAACAAAAGGAGTCTAGGATAACTCTCCATTGAAGGGCGCATCTTTCTGTTGAAGCAGAATTTGATTCCAGGCATTTTCAGTTTCTGCATCAGAAAATTAGGGCTTTTCACAGAAGTGGAATTTTTGAGTGAGCCCAACATAGGATTTATCAACTCCTCAAAATCAAAATTTAGAGACCAATATTGAGATTTTTGGTTGGGTAAAACTCCAGGAAAGTCAAACCCTAATTTGACCCCGGTCCTGAAAAATCCTAAAATAATAAAACTGGTAGTTTTTGTACATTCGCTATATCTAGGGATTGAAGAAGTCTTAGGGGCCTAAATTTTGATAGGACGAATCTAACATTCTTATGTACCTTTTGTAATAATTTCAGTCTCTGAATCACTATATTCGGGGAGAAATGATTCCTCCAAATCAGGGTTCCAGCCTCTTCCAGGATTCATCCCTAAACAGGACACCTAGGGAGAATTACTATATATTTGGCTACAAAGGTCCAAATGAAATTTATAAGTATGTTCTAGATAGGGTACATACTTTAATTTCCATGGTAAAAGTTTCAAACCCCGAAGGTGAAACAGCAACATGTGGAAGTCTGTACAAGTTGGCTATGTTGAAAAGTCCCGAAATAAGTAATCTTGGGAAAACTCTCATAAGTCCCAATTGGTGAAAACAATACTGGTCAAACCTATGGTATTGGAAATATGATAGGAGAGGTTACCTCAATACAAAATTGAAGACATAGAGGAGTAGTACTTTCATAGATACCGCAGAAACAATATTAGGAATTTTGGCAGAGGAAATTGAAAAACTAGGGCTTCCTGTTTCGGGAGCTTCCCTTCACTATTTTTTCATAAAATGAGTAAATTGGACAGATCGCCTTGAAGAGGCCCATATTTCTATCCAATAAGATATGAAATATTCCAATTTTTGAAAATTAGGGTTTCTCTGACAAACCCTAGATTAGCCAGATACGGAACTAGGATGGACATCTCAAATCGGTAAGATCTAATCTTTTGCTATTTACATTTGAGGTTCTTATTTCAAAATGATTTATCACACCAACTTGATAAAAAGCTTGGTGAAGATGAAAACGTTTGAGCATGGAAGTATAAGTTTTCACTGGTTGTTAAATAAAATGAATTGGACACCTACATAAGTGGAGAGGTTCTAGTTCCAGAGGGAGATGAGGCTAAAGCCTTACAAAAGAAGAACTTGGTCAAGGCCAAGAAGATCATTGCTGATTCAATCAAGGATCACCTTATACCACACGTGTCTTCCCTAAATACACCTAAAAATATGTTTGATTCCTTGACCAAGCTATTTAAAGGGAAGAACATAAATCGAAAGATGACTTTGAGAAACCAGTTGAAGAATGTAAAGATCTAGAATGCAGAGACCATACAGTCAAACTTTAGAAGGGTATCTTAAATCAAAGAACAACTTGAAACAGTGGATGAAGAAGTAGAGAATACAGAAATTGTGATAACCACCTTGAATGGCCTCCCAGGATCATGGGATTCATTCATTTGAGGAATGTGTGCCAAAAGGAAGTGAATACTTTCAAAAGACTCTGGGAAGAGTGCGCATAAGAAGAAGCTCGACTCATAATAAGAGAAAGAGAAGATCAGAGCAACTAAAGATCTAACGAAGATCCCTCAAGCGATGAGGAATATGAAGGACTCAATTATTGAAGAACCTCTTATCCATATTAGCACTTGGATAAGAAATGATGCTGTTATGAATGAAGAAGATGATGAAGATGAAGGATCAAGAAGGATTCTACCCACGAAATGAATAAAGATAAGTATTCAATTGTCATTTCATGATATTATTTTGTTATGCATTTGTTTATATTCAGTTGATGTGTTATGCATGATAGAATGTTTGCATTAATTACAATATACTACTAATATGCATGTGATGGGTAAGTAGCTCATGGTGCTATACAACTCTCCATTTCTACTTATCTAGAATGAAACCTCTTTGCTGACATATTGGATTACTGTACAATCTCAATGATGTCTTGGTAGAGATGGAAGGCATCTAGAAAGTTTCTGTGAGATATGGATGAATGTTTTATTGGATAAAATATTTGCATGATTATATATTTATGCATAAGAATTTTCTAGTATGAATATTCCTTATGAAATGTTTCTAACCATACAACTGGTGCATTTGACTTGTAGGAAAGATCACGTACAATTTCCTACAAGAAAAGAAGGATGAGACTTGTTTCGAAGAACAAGTAGAAATAGCTCAAGAAATAATCCAAAATGAAGAATGATGTCTAGGATGCGGTATCTGCAAGTTCCATCATGCAGTAGATGGCAACATCGTGGGATACAAAGAAAGATTCGTAGCACAAGGATTCTCATGAAAAGAAGGAATAGACTACGAAGAGACATTTGAATCCACTAGAAGTTAAGACACATGACAGACAGACTCATGTGTGCAAATTAAAGAAGGCCTTGTACGAGCTCAGAAGACACCCATGGGATAACACATACATGTGTTATACCAAAATCCTGTCACCATCATGTGATAAGACATTTGACATACCTACTTGCCCTGAATCCTAGCTTCTGGAGTGGAAACCCATACTAAATGTCAATCTTTCATACAAATTCCCAGCACCGTGCTTACCTTGTTATCCAGAAGTGGTACCCTTGTTCGCACCGCCCATCCCCAGTGGAGTCGCTAGATTTGTTAGCTGGAATATTTCACCTCCTCCAGAGAGCAAGGTGTTCCATTAGTCTGAATGGTTCAGATCTAGAACAAATAGAGTACAGAGGTTGAAGACTCTCCCTAGACGCTGTAGATATCTGGAATGTAATGCTTCGATCGTTACCCTGTGTACCCGCAATAAGCTTCAACATGAAAACATTAGAGGAAATTTCAACTAAAAATGGGCCTCCTAAAAATAATTAATAAAATAATAGTTAGAATAATAAAATAATATTTATTAATTTTGGAGGAAGAAAAGAAAAAAACTACTTTTTTGTTTGTATTTTTGACATATATCCTCGTGTTTTTGCTCAAATTTCGATCAGGAGAGATCGTTGGATGCAGAATCAAATTATGCATCCAATGAGTACCCACTAGGCACACTTTTGATGGACCCTTCTACCCCAAAAACAAGAAATACCTGAAAAAACATGATGATGACATCATCATCATGTTTTTTCAGGTATTTCTTGTTTTTGGGGTAGCAGGGTCCGTCAAAAGTGTGTCGAGTGGGTACTCGTTGGATGGGAAATTTGATTCCGCATCCAACGAGCTCTCCTGATCGAAATTTGAGTAAAAACACGGGGATATATGTATAAAATACAAACAAAAAAGTAGTTTTTTTATGATACCTATCCCCAAATTTATATTAAAAAGTGATTAAGACCTATACGGTATTTCAAATTTAAAGCAATTTTATTGGTTAACACATGATGACATGGAATTTGAATCAAAGTTAAAAGGCCCATTTTGAGTTGAAATTTCCTCTAATGCATATTGAAACCACCAGAATATAATCTACTAATCTATGTTAGTGATTAAGGAATCTAACAACATACATGTGAAATTAGGGCAGTTTGATTACTGGGAGTAATGCGATGGTCAGGTGTAACAAAGGAAAGCTGATCAATGGTCACAATCTTCCCATCATGGGGAAAATGCATAACTCGAAAGAGTGTGGACACAACAGCCTTCATGGCATAAACATAATCGCGTCCAAGGAGCAGATTGAAATCTAAAGGACCTTGGACCACCATAACATCGATAAAAACAGTTTTCCCAAGAAGTTTGTTTATGGATTTTTTGCACTTTCATAAAACAGAAAAGGTCGATGAGAGTTTATTACGACACTTTGATCACGCTCTTTAAACCTAGTATCGAAGGTCCAAGTCTGTTTCTGAATATTTCTAGGATCGTAAAATTTGACATCGTGTAAAGAAACATCATGGAGTCTTCTTTTCACATCTTTTTTCAGACTCCTTAAACATGAAAAGATCGTCGAGTCTATTTTCGAATCTTTCCAGGCTCATAAAAATTGTCATTGTGTAAATAAACCTCACGGAGTCCTCTTTAAACTCTTTTTAGGCTCCTTAAATACAAAAAGATTGTCGAGTACTTGTCTCCTTCATACTTGTAAAAGTATTTGAAGAGTCGTCCTTCTGACGGTAGGTTATCTCTTTTTCGGTTCGGATAGGACTACTTACGAAAAAGGAACACTCCAGCCAATCATGACTGGAAGAGTTATCTAAGGTATGATTTTATACTTTTTCGGTCCTTAGAGACTAAATCATATGAAAAAGGACCCTTTGGAATTTTCTTTAGTATTCGTTCAGACTCTCTAAACATGAACGATACTGAGTTTTCTTTCAGTGAACTCATTGAAATTAAACATTGAAAGACCCGTTTTGGGAACGAACCCCTCCTCTCACAAGTTCGTAAAACCTATGAGTATGGACTTGTCTTTTGACAAGCTATATCGAGTGTTTGTTACCGTCTTTGAACTCATAAAACCGAAAATATGCACTCATCAATCATGATGGGGGAAATGGGAAGGGAATCATTTTGCAAATAATGGTAGCTGTTTGTTGTTACCTTTGAACATAGCACTTGTCTGCACAATCGTGTTAGTAAATTGGGTATTCAGCTGATCTCCATGACGATCCACTTTCATGAGTCATGTCACTCCTTTGAGTCTTTCAAAAGAATGCATTGTCCATTGTCGCCTTGTGTGTCTGTCCCATTCAGTCATGCTGCCAAGTATTTTTGTCATGCCGCCCGATGTTCAAAGGGGATTTGAAGAAGTTTTACCTCTGTAGTTTGCACAGTCTTTGTGTCAGTCATATGGTTACTACATTCACATCATTCTAGAACTATGTTCCAAGTTTCGTGTCGTCGACGTGGGACTCATCATGGACCTCCTTTGACGAGACTATTCCCGTCGACATCAGCTCATTATTCGGGAAATAGTCTTAGAAACAATATTTGGTACCTTGAGATCTGTATGCCTTAATGACGGATTCTCTCGCTCTCAACATAGGTTCACATCATTGACCTTTGATTGATAGAGTTGACTAAGTGTTCGACAATAGGACATCTATTCACACTTAGTAGATTGTACTAGAGTACCTTGGGAATCATTGACATTAAGGGTGATATCCCTTGCACTTGTTAACAGTTCACATCATTGGCCGCTAATCAAGTGGTTTCTACCATGTTCGACTTCAGATCATTGTAATCACATGGATAGAATCGTACTTTGTGGAAGACGAGACGAAGACCCTGGGTGTTAGTTTAAAGCGCTCATTGCTTTTCCCCAGGTTGCGATGGAATTTTTGTATATCTAGCATGGATCCACATTTGTATGGTCGTGGCTATGCTCAAATTTGCATCTGTATGACATAGATCTACGTCGTATGTCTGGTATGTATGTCCAATTTTGAGTCCTCTATCACATGGATCTATGTTGTATTCTAGTAGCCATGCTTGTTTATTCCTCTCATGGATCTGCCTTGTATTGGTTTGTAGCCATGAGTTTGGTTACTTGTGTCTATGAGTCAACATACTGATGTACTACAGATGCCTACTTGACAAATTGCTCCGATCGAGCCGACATTTTCATCTCATGATGACGACTTGTTCTCTCAAAGCTCTTGTTTATCGTATCCCTCTAAGACTCATGCTTTGGGGGGCATCCTGTTATACCAAAATACTGTCACCATCATGTGATAAGAAATTTGACATACCTACTTTCATTCAATCCAAGCTTCTGTAGTGGAAACCCATACTAAATGTCAATCTTTCATACAAATTCCTAGCACCGTGCTTACCTTGTTATCCATAAGCGGTACCCTTGTTCGCACCGCCCATCCCTAGTGGAGTCACCAGATTTGTTAGCTAGAATATTTCACCTCCCGCGGACAGCAAGGTGTTCCACTAGTCTGAATGGTTCAGATCCAGAACAAATAGAGGACAGAGGTTGAAGACTCTCCCTAGACATCGTAGATACCTAGAATGTAATGCTTCGATCGTTACCCTATGTACCTGCAATAAGATTCAACACGCAAACATATCAAAACCACCAGAATATAATCTACTAATCTATGTTAGTGACTAAGGAATCTAACAACATACATGTGAAATCAAACAACAACAATATATGTGGGACAAAAATTAACTTGCATTAAAGAAATATGAATAAGTTTACAACCAAGCCTTAGTGTTGACATGCATCTCCATGAAACCAAGCATTCTCATCCCCATAAGCTTCGACTCTAGCTCTCTCTATGCTCTCCAATGATATGGACCAAGTGATCAATCCAACAGCATAACAATACCTTAAGAGTTCTCCCCCTCAACCATGGCCATAAGCTTGTATTTATAAGGATAGATGGATAGGGATGGTTGAGAGATTAGTGGGTGAGGCAGCCTATAAGATCATAGGATGAGGGATCTCGAGCTCAACTAACCAAGAACCGTAGGGATAAGAGAATTTTCTCAAGGATTCTAGATGATAAGCCTCGTGTCCTCCCTTATCCCTACTGTTGTGGGTTAGTTGAGCTTGAGATCCCTCATCCTAGGTTCTTAGAGGCCACCTCACCCACTAATCTCTCAACCATCCCTATCCATCTAGCCTCATAAATACAAGATTATGGCCATGGTTGAGGGGGATAACTCTTAAGGTATTGTTATGCTGTTGGATTGATCACTTGGTCCATATCGTTGGAGAGCATAGAGAGAGCTAGAGTCAGAGCTTATGGGGATGATAATGCTTGGTTTCATGGAGATGCATGTCAACACTAAGGCTTGGTTGTAAACTTCTTCATATTTTTTTAATGCAAGTTGATTTTTGTCCCACATATATTGTTGTTGTTTGATTTCACATGTATGTTGTTAGATTACTTAGTCACTAACATAGATTATTATTATATTCTGGTGGTTTCGATATGTTTTCATGTTGAAGATTATTGCAGGTACACAGGGTAACGATCAAAGCATTACATTCCAGGTATCTACGGCGTCTAGGGAAAGTCTTCAACCTCTGTCCTTTATTTGTTCTGGATCTAAACCATTCATACCAGTGGAAAACCTTGCTGTCTGCAGGAGGTGAAATATTCCAGCTAACAACATGAGGAGCTTGAAATATCACATAGAGTGATGAAGATCTTAACCTTTGCTACAAGGTTGAAGATGAAATCCTATATAGGATGACAAGCTCACATATGGGTGCGAGAAGAATTTTTGAAAAGGTTCAAGATAGAGGATCTTAGTATCTAGTGACCCTAAATGGATACATAGAATATTAGTAGCAGAGGAAGCTACTTGTCACTCTATTACATAATGTTTTAATACATAGAGTACGAAAGGCAGAGGGAGAATGATGCTCCACTTCAGAGGGAGTGATTATAGAAGATCCCAAGGTTCTACATGGTACAATAGGATGGAAAGCTTACTGATGGCTTGAGGATTTACTGAGAGTAAAGAGGATTCCAACCTTTACTTCAAGGTTGAAGGTGGAAGACCAGTGATGCTCCTGTTATATGTTGATGACTTGTTTTTGACAGGAAAAGAGGAACTCATTAAAGTTGCAAGAAGGAGACTTTCTACCGAGTTTGAGATGAAGGACTTTGATATGATGCACTACTTTCTAGGCATGGAGGTGTGGCATAATGCATATGGAATCTCCCCGGGACAAGGGAAGTATGCAGTTGAGATCTTGAAGAGGTTCAAGATGATGGAATGCAAGGCCATGACCACACCTATGGCATCAAACCTGAATCTATTGAGTGATGATTCATCAGAGTCGGTTGATGCTACGATGTATCATTAGATGATTGGTTCCTTGATGTACTTGACGAATACGAGACCATATATTTGCTTTGCTATGAACACATTGAGCCAGTTCCTAACATATCTGAGACATGTTCACTTGATTGCTGCAAATCATATTTTGAAGTAATTGAAGGGTACGGTTGATTATGGGCTCAAGTATGAGGCAAATCAGAAGATTAACCTAGAAGGTTATTTGGATTCAGATTGGTAGGGTAGTGCCAGTGATAGGAGGAGAACTTTGGGGTGCTGCTTCAGTATGGGATCAGGTGTGATCTCTTGGTTTAGTAGGAAGCAATCCTGTGTGGCACTTAGTACAGCCGAAGAAAAATATGTTGCATCTTGTTCAACTAGTTGTGAGGCAATGTGGCTGAGGAAGCTACTATCTGATTTGTTTGATCTCCATTTGGATGCTACTTGTATATATTGCGACAACCAAAGTTTTGTGAAGTTGTCTGAGAACCCGGTGTTCCATGACAAGTCGAAGCATATCGAGATCAAATATCACTATATCAGGGATATGGTGTAGAGAGGAGCAGTCAAGCCCCAGTATGTTGCGACAGATGAGCAGATAGCTGATGTGTTGACCAAGCCATTAGCCATATTGATGTTTGAGTAGTTCAGGGAGAAGCTTGGTGTTCTCCAGATCGAGGTTCCTTCCAAGGTGAAGCAATGAGTCCTAGAGCCTTTATAACATGGTAGGATTGGTTCCTTCCATGGGAAAATCTAAGTTTAGAGCCTTTTTGACATGGTAGGATTGGTTCCTTCCATGGGAAAATATAAGTGCAGAGACTTTCTGACATGGTAGGATTAGTTCCTTCCATGGTAGGATATAAGTGTTGATCCTTTCTAGCATGGATGCGGGATGTGTTCCCTACATGGATAGATATAAGTGCTGAGCCTTTCTAGCATGGATGCGGGATGTGTTCCCCACATGGCTAGATATAAGTGCTGAGCCTTTCTGACATGGTTCTTGGATGTGTTCCTCCCATGGTTAGATATAAGTGCCGATCCTTTCTGACATGGTTCTTGGATGTGTTCCTCCCATGGTCAGATATAAGTGTTGAGCCTTTCTGACATGGTTCTTGGATGTGTTCCTCCCATGGTCAGATATAAGTGTTGAGCCTTTCTGACATGGTTCTTGGATGTGTTCCTCCCATGGTCAGATATAAGCGCTGATCCTTTCCGACATGGTTCTTGGATATGTTCACGGGGGCTTCACTTGTTGACCAATATCCTATCACGTTAGTTCATATTGTGGGTTTTAAAATTATTAAAAATTGAACCAATATATTGCAGGTATTGGGGGGGATGAGGGGTTTAAGGTGGTGGTGGGTAGGGTGGTGTATAAGGATTGAGGTATAAAAAGGGGTGGGGAGGAGGTTTTACGTATTGGAAGGGGGTTTCAACAAAATGATTTTGGGTCAATATCTCTAGAAATTAAGCGTATTCTTTAATATCCCATGATCGCACGTGCTATGTGAGATGTTCACTAAGTGAAGTCCCCGTGGATATGTTCCTCCCATGGTCAAATGTAAGTGTCGGTCCATTCTGACGTGGTGCAACAGGCTGGGCCTCCCATGGTCAGATGTGAGTGCTAGGACTTTCTGACATGGTGGTGGATGTGATCCTCCCATGGTCATATGTGAGTGCTGGGTGTGACTTTCTGACATGGTGGTGGATGTGTTCCTCCCATGGTCAGATGTAAGTGTTGGGTGGGCCTTTCTGACATGGATGCTGGATGTGTTCCTCCTATGGTCAGATATAAGTGCTGAAGAATATTAATACCTACATGGAGGCTAGGACTACAACTAGCATGAAAAAGGGTTGGCTCTGTAGAACTTCCTGTGACGAGAAGAATTGAGATATAACACCATTTGATCGAGATAACGGAGCAATGATGATGATGATCTAGTGATGATCCAGCTTTGATGCTGATCTAGTGATGATCCATCTTTGATGATGATCCAATGATGATCCAACTTTGATGATGAACCAATGATGATCCAGTGATGATCTAGCTTTGATGATGATCTAGAGAAGAATATTTGTGCTGATGAATTGTGTCAAGAGAATACCTTCCTAGTTAAGAGGGAGTGTTGATGTATTTGTAACTTTGAAATGTATTCACTTATATTGTACCCCGTTGTTCCTATCGGGAGAATCATTTGTATTTCATTGTACTCCGATGTTCCTATTGGGAGAGTCATTAATATAATAAAGTCATGCAAAGTCAATGAGGTTAACCCTCTGTTGTAAGTCGGGGAAATAATCCCCACAATTGAGTTGAGGTTAACCCTCCTTATTGATCAAGGGGGAAAAGTCCCCATAGTGGAGGGGCACTAGGGTTATTAGACTCATCTAGAGATGTCGGCCCTGGTAAGTAATTGTAAAGTAAAAAACTAGTATAAATAGAGAGTGAGACTTTCTATTTGACACACACACTCACCCAACTATAGCGCATAGGTGAGAGAGAAGAAGCTCACTCAAGTGAGAGAGAGAACAAATGTTGGATATCATCTCTTTATCTTTGGGTTTTACTGCTACCATTGATGCTCATTCTATCTCTGAGGAAGTTGCGGGGTTTTCTCCTTTATGGTTTCCCCTAGGAAAATATTTGTGTCTATTGTCTCTTGTGATTGATTGCTATGCATGTTATGATCTTAGATTATATCCTAAGATCATATTGCTTAAATGATAAAAATCTAACAGAATGGTCCAATGAAGTAAAAATGATGCAATTATGTACCTTTTACATTTAATATAAAAGTACACAACTACTGCAGACCAAGGAGGATGCAGAAGAGATGGTGGGCTATGAATCTACAAGAAGGAGAGTGAGAAAGGGAGAGAAGACCCCAATGACTTATTATTTAAGTCACTATCTTTACTTATTACTTGTATCCTATGTGTTATTAATCTCTCTTTATTAAAGTCCATATACCATAATCTTGAGTTAACTACCTAATCCTAGGATTAGAAGGAAAAACGATGTCCAACCGTAGGTATACCATGTGACTAGTTCCTAGCTTATTGGGTTCCACTTTGGTAGTTCTCCACATGCATATAATTATGGATAACTAGTTGATTGACCCATCATTCTCTCCCATGATTGTTCCATCAGTTGTTGTCAGATTTGAGCCACTACCAAACATACCTCCATCATCGTACTATAGATAGGGGGGCCATACCAAGAACAACATATTGGGATAGATGTAGCAAAAAACATGGTATTTTCTTGTGGATTGGTATCCCCAACCTAGGTGCATCCTATAAAATAAATATATGGCTTGATAGAGCCTACTGTTGGGAGGATTGTCCTTAGTCTATAGTCATTTCGTTATATTTTTCAGATAAGTGTCCAAATGTGTATAAATTATTGTTTTTTTTTGTATTAATTACTGCCATTGCATGAATCGAGTGAACATAATTAACATAATTGGTGAATGCATTCGGATGAAAATATCCTGTAAATTTTTAATATACATTTTACAAGTGATTATACGCATAAATATTTCCAATGCCAAATGGTTAATTAAAAACAATAGAAAAATGAATTTGAATGTCAGATAAAAATCAATCAACAGATTGAGTACTGGTGTCCCAAAAATCACCGTGAGATCACTAGGTATGTGATGATGACTGCATCATTTTTAAAGTTTATTTCTAACATGTTGTTTTGCATCTTTGTATAATATCTTCCTGCTATTTTTTCATATTTATATATGTTATTAACACACTTGTTTTGTTAATTGGTGTACCTTTAAATACTATTTAACAATATTGTTATAATTTTTTTTTGCATGCTGAAACCACATGTAGGGCGATAGTAAATCATGAAAAGTCCATGTCATTAATGCTATTGAAGCAGAAAAAGATGGCGTTCTAAATAATAATGATGATTTCATCATTGTGCATGTCGAAATACTCAGTGATGCAGAACTCAATGCTTCTCAGTCAACGTCAGGGATTTACAATGACATTAATTTGAATGTTCATGACTTGGTGAATATGTTCATTAATTTTATTTCAATAATTTTCTAATTCCAATATAATTGTTGATGTTAGATTTCTCAAACCTCTATATAATGTGTACTTTTTTGTTTTTGCAAAATTCTCATGTTGATAAACTCCAAGACGATGCTAACGTGAAAGTGTTGGATCTGTATGATGGCGTTGTTGTATGAATTAGATGTATTCATTCACTCTCTATCATCCATGGAGTTAAATTGAGTAAAGGAGATGCAATTGAAAATATTATAAAGGTCACCAGTAGCATACCCCTTCCATATTATGACAAATTAGATTGATGTCTCTATCTAAAAGATAAGGAAGGAATATTTACAGGGTGGCCTTAAAAATATTTGGAAAAAATGAAATAGTTACTATTTATTATGTACTAGCTATTGACAGCTAGTTGGCTGTTTGCTTTATATTGTAGTTTAACTGCATGAATGTTCAGTCAAGGATATTTTATTTTATCATGATGTATTAGTATTTGAGTTGGATATTACTCCATGAGACTTACAATAATAGAATACTTTGAATTTTGTGTATATATATATATATGATCCTGCTCATCTTATATATTGTATTATATGTTTTAAAATTTTGATGTTATGTTTATGGATATTGTATATGTTTTAGTTTGATGTTATGTTTATGAATATATTGTATATTGTTGAATTCACTTTTTTAATTATATGGTATTTCATAAATTATTTATATATCATATAAATGAATGTAAAACTACTAAACTAGTAATAAATATAATGTACGCAATTAATAAACAATATATCAATATATACTACCAATTGACATAAATTAATGATTAAATAAATTACAAGTGGATGGTAAGTAATGATTGTAAGGACTAAATATACTATCAATTCATGAGAATTAGTAAATATGATGATTAAATATACTACCAAATTGACTATAATTTATGATTAAAATGACTAAATATACTACGAACTGATAAAAATGATTGAATATACTACCAATTGACGACAATTGATGATTAAGATGACTAAATATACTACCAAGTAACATAATTAGTGAATAAAAATGATTAAGTATACTACTAGTTGATGACAATCAATGATTAAAATGACTAAATATTATACCAATTGATAGCAATCAATGACTAAATAAACCATTGGTTAACAACGATTAATGACTAATTAAATGACCAAATATACTACTAGTTGATGAATTAAAACAACTAATAAAATACTATTTTTTAGTCATTTATTTAGTCAAGTTATATATGATTGACATTAAAACATCATTAATAGCAATCAAAATTAGTCATTTATATGCTAAACTTAGTAGTGTTTTAGTCATAAATTACCCATTTTTCTACTAGTAACAATAACATGGCTCATTTAGTGAAACTCACTTAGTCTTTTTTTCTTTTACAAAATGTTGATTTACTCATTAAAAAAAATCAAAATTATTATTTACAATATCACATCAAAACTCCTTCAATAATAACTAAGTCGGGAATTTCATGCCAAAATCTAACTAAATTTTGGCAAATTGAAAAAAGAATTAAACCACATGGCATTACAAAGTGGCTTTATGATATTTATGTAGGCAAACCACTCATTAAAACAACTTTCAGGTTTGGAACACGAGCAAGCATTTAATTGCATTCCATGTGCTACACATGCAACCTTAAGTGTGACTAGTGAAGGTGTCCATTTCAATTTTTGACATTTGATGGCTTCGTGATTATGTGAGAAAACCATACGTCAAAAGAGAAAATAAGAAAACCATGTGTTAGAATGATTTTGATATCTGTTATTTTCTTTTTGAATTCTTAAGCATCCATGAAGAAAGATCTAAGTCTAACAATGTGATATAATGGAGATGATGTCTTGGCAAACTTTGTATATCCTTCCCTACTTTAAATTCAGGTCTAACAGAGATGGAAGATAACAAGCATAAAGTAATCATCAAAGAAATATAAAAAAAATGTCGATGAAGAAAGAGACACATTTCTGAGCTTGATTTGGAATGTGAAAAGGATCATGGCAAATGTATGGAAACCAAGAGAAAAGTTGTATTTCCTGGTTGGAGTTATGCAATGTGTTTGAATTGTTATCCAAAATGGTAGGATTCATGAAATTTACCAATGCATTTAGGTTTTATTTACTTTTATTTTTCCAATAACATAATTGGATTCTTTCAATTTTTAGAATGGAAATATGGAATATCTAGGGGAATCTACACTTTGGTAGTATAAATATTGTTTAATCCTTATTTGCAGGGTTAGAAACATGTACATGAAGAAAGAGCATTGAAAGGATTGGCATATTTATAATTAATGTTTTGAGAGGTTATTTCCGTGTGCTGTAGGTATGCTTGATCATAATTGTTCCCATTCTATAATTATAGCTTGAAAATAGTGAACTCTACAGACTTGTGGATTTTTACAGGTAGTGAAGAAGTTGGTGATATAGAAATGTTGGGTAGGAGAACTTAAAAAGGATATTTAATTACATTGATAAATTTCCACTTATAGTGCCAAAGAGCCTATTTTATGCTTATTTTTATGATTATGATTCCTTTATGAAGTGAATGAATGTGAATTTTCAAAAAAAAATAACAAACAATGTCAATGTATTATACTTGGTCTACTTGTTCACTATCCTTAGAACGTGTAGGATTCGTCATGTCCAATGACGAAGCTTCTCCCATTATTTTAGATATTTATTCCTTCCCATTAGTATTATAAATAATACAAATTGTGGAACATGAATTTGGGTTAGCTAACTTGGAAATCATCAAGTAGGGTTGTATCTAATACCATGTTTAAGTCCAGTTGTACAATAGGGAGCACCTATCCAATGAATTATAATATGGGTGATTAAAATGGTGTTGTTATTATTGTACATGTTTAGTTGAGGTTGACTTGTAAAGGGTTTACTTCAACATGAATCTTGTAAATTATTTTAGATTTCGACTACAACAGAACAATGGAATCAGACATAAAAAAGGGCGGAGTAAGAGACAATTCTTCATAATTTAAGATTGAATTAGAATTGATTTATTGGGTCCATCATTAGAATCTGGTGGGACTCATTGGATTTTTTCAAGGAATAAGAGGAAGTTCTTTTTTATGATTACAAACAAGGGAAATTGTATACAATATCACAAAAATTATTTTCCTATCCAATTGACAAGTAACAAAATAATTCATCTTGATTGGCAGGATACACATTATAATCTCTTGAGGAAGTGAGGAGATTGGAATAGCTACATGATCATGCAAAACCACCCATATTACACAAAGAAAATGTGAGCAACATATTTTTGGATGAGAATATGAATGCCAAGGTATCTGACTTCTAACTTTGCAATCGTATTGTAGATACAGGGATAGATACCACCTTCAAACTCAGGTTAAGGGAACACTAGTTAGTATGTCTACCATTTGTTTGATTTCAACTGTAGATTTGCAATTTAGTTTAACAACCTACATGTGCATATTAAATACACTTACATTTTAGAGAATTACTATTAATGATAGAAAATTTGAAGATGATAGTGGAAGTTAGGGGTTTTACACAACAAAATGTAAATATTATAGAAACCATGGCTTAGAAAGCCATAAACAAGAAAAAATTACGTAAAAATTATGATAAGGGTTTCTATTCTAAAGTAGTTTATGATTCTCAATTTCATACTTGAAAGTCCCACACTTCAATCCTAAATTGCAATGATAGCAAGTGTTTCTCTTCTGGTTCTAGGATCAATGTAGTGGACATGAAAGCAGTGAAAGCAATCAACATGATTACACGAGCACAAACTTCAAGCTTTCAACACTCTAAAAAATTCCGTAGGAGGTATTCTTAAGTATTTAAATCAGAATATTATGAAATGTGACATTTATGCAAAAACAACTTTATGAAATATGGCATTCTCGCATGAGAGAACTATTATCCATTAAATGTACAGTTATTATCTCAATCTTACAATAGCTATTAATTATCTTACAAATTTTTTAATTATGGTCCAGTGCAAGGTAATGCTACCCAATTATGACATGTTAGTTGCAATGGAAACTTGGGAAAACAAAAACCTGATCACTAAAAATAAATATTACAGGTACCTCCACAACTTTTTAGAACACGGTGTAAAAATATGAAACATAGACAATCTAGTTACATTCCAAAATATATAAATTTTATTTATGGAAAATTAGTATAACTCCAAGAAAATGGTGTTCTCCTAATATTGGTATGTTACTCTTTTTCTAAAACATAATGCATATGTTTGCATTAGGCCTTGGGATTTGTATGTGAAACATGAAAATTTTGAATTATTCTTTTACAGAGTTGTAGATTGCGTGTGGTTCTTTTGTATCACTATTTTTTCATAAATTTTAATGTTAATTTTATATATTATTTAAAATTAAGAAAGTCTGTGAAGCCTTGGAATGGTAAGGTGGAGTGTTAGGTCCCACTATGAGGGACTTAACATAATCGATGAACCTTTTTTTAATGTGTAGGTCTTCGTCTATACTTTTGTGAGATCTTTTTACTGTTCAAAATAGGACAAAAATCCAAAAGTTACAAATAAAATAACAAACCCATGCTTTTTTTAGAAATTTGACATATGACCAAACAAAAATAAATAAAAAAATATATTAAACTATAGTGTCTTTCTCAAAAAAATATTGGAATATGCACACATAGATCTATAAGTGTATGCACGTTTAATTAGCAACAAACACATAGAGCATATGCAGATTCAAGGTTGAAAAATAAGGAAATGAAAAAATGGATGTGTTTTGTTATTTGCGGGTTGAACCTATAGGTTTGAGAATTTGAACCTAAAACCAAATTGAACACCTCATCCACCATGTAGATAGAAAAATTAAATCACACCATTAATTTTTGAAATAAAAAATGTACATGCATTAGTATTAAAGAATAACGTGCAAGTGTTAATTACACACAGATGTTACTAAACTGCATGCATTATATTTCCCCATTCTCTTCCAAGTTAATTTTGGATGTCTAGGTGCCCTTTCTTGAAATGATTTATCTCTTGGCTAGTATCCTTTAATGTGATTGTGGGAGAGTTAAATGAACAAATCCATCTATAATATTAATATGACAACAAAAAGTCTTTCCACTCTTGTTCTATAAACATATGAGTGGAGGGCCTTGGATGGTATAATTTGTCCTCCCTTAGGGATAATTTGTAATCTTCCCTTTGAATTAGGTGGTAAGAATATTTTTATGAATGTCGTCTTCATGGGCATACCAATGGATCTCTTGGGTCTATAGACCCATTTGGATGATTTCCTTATATGTAGGAGAGCATGTCTTGGATAAATGCAATTGATTTTTCCTATAATCCCTTGACTATGTTGGAGGATGGGCCCTCGTAATAATCAAGTCCAGTGTTAAGGATTATCTATCTCTCCCACCCTACCCATCTCTCTTCCTCACACCATTTCCTAATCTATCCCTTTTACATCTCTTCCTATCTATCTCTCACACCCTACCATTTTCACCATTTCCCAGTGTATCCCTCCCATGATTTCCACGTCCATTCCTCCCACCTTATCCATTATATCTCTCCCTCTCCTGATCTATCTATTCCATGGTACATCCCCTCTCTCCATTCGCACAACTCTCTCTCTCTCTCTCTAATCCACCCTTTCTATGCCTTTGTCTAGAACCCTGCATATCTTTCACATTATCCTCAAACCCTCTCCTCTCTAACCCCCCACCCTCTCTTTGTGTCTTTACCTCTAACCCTTATCCTCCTTCCCCCACCAAAACCCCCCCATATATATATCTCTCTCTCTCTCCTCCCCACTACCCATAACCCTCTCCCCTCTGTCTCTCTATCTCCCATCCTCACCCCTAGCCCCCCACCTCTCTCTCCATCTCTCTTCTAGTTGTCCTACCCCTAACCCCATCTCTTGTCTATTTGTATTTCCACACCCCAAGCCTAACCTTCCACCTCTCTCTCTCTCTCTCTCTCCCATTATACCCTCGTCTATCTAACCACCCTCCTCCTCCTCAAACTATTGACCCCCTGATCTCTCTTCCTCCCTCAACCCCCTCCCCTCCCTATCCCTAATCACACCCCCACCTCACTCACACACTCTCTCTCTCTCTCCCCTCATATCCCTACCCCCAACCTCACACTCATCCCCTAACCTTACCCCCCCTCTCTCTATTGTTGGCACAACAAATCCCATTTTATCTGATAAAATGGGAACCCCATTCACTCATTACCAAGGTATCTGATAAAATGGGAACCCCATTCACTCATTACCAAGGTAATATTTGTGGTTATTGTTTTACTTATGGGGTATTATTCATTAGTGATTTCATTCTTTTTACTTTTCATGTTTTCTCTTAATAAAATTTAAATTCAAATCCCTTTTTTTTTCCTGGTTTGTGAATTGCGGAAAATCTACTTTTTCTTTCAAATTTCTATTTCCACAATCTGTAAAGTGGATAGTGGTAGTCCTTTTTTTTTTTTTCTGGAGGTTTTAAAATTTTCCTTTCTGCAACCTGAAACCCACAATGCATATTGTGGATGTTGCAATATTTTAAATTTTCATTTTTACCTTTTCGCAACTTGCAATGCGGATTGCATATATCGAAAAGTTTTACACAATAAAATTTCAATTTATCGGTCCCACAATTCCGCAACCCACAATGCGGATTGCAGAAATCAGAAACCCGAAATCTAACAAAATCACAAATCACACTTCCATGATTCCGAAACCCACAATGTAAATTGCGTATTGCGGAAGAAATAAAATTAATTCCTGGTTAAAAAATTTCACCCCGCAATCCTGCAACCTGGAATGTGGATTGCGGATTATGGAAAAAAAAACATGAAAGTTGTCACAAGGCCGTCTCTGCAATTTTATTTCCTGCGTTAATATCAACTGTGGATCTATTTGAATTCTACGATCTAAATTCATTTCACTATTGGATTCAGTCGTTTAAATATTTCAAATTTTCACTGTTTTTTCTATCATTTTCAATTTAGGAATTTCACCTCGACGAAATATTTTACTACAAATTTTCACCAGGTCAACATATTTTCCTGCATTCAAGCGAATTTTTGAATTTACCTCGTATCATGTCAACCATGCCAAGGAAAACTAGATCCAAAAACACTCTTAACGAGCAAAAGAATAAAGACCCTTACTCTGGCATCTTCTCAGACAATAGTGGACATGTATCCAAAACCGACCACTTAGACTGGTCCAATATTTATTTGATTTTTGATAATGATGATTTTTCAGTCATTCAGCAAGACCAACCAACTTTCATTAACATTAGTAAATCTCAAATCCATGCCATAGCATCCAGGTATACCTTTATGCCTTACACATACCATGTAAAGTGGATAATCGACCATTCTACCCTCAAGACCGTTCATCTAATAACTAGATGCAAACCCAGTTGGCCTCGTTTCTCCCAAAAGTGTTTGCTAGAGTGTATTCCCTCAACCCATCTCAACAATTGCTCAAAAAACAATTTATTGAAACTTCTGTGACTCAATACAACTTTGAAGAAATGATTAAGTCATGGATGGACAACCCTGCAAACTTCCTACCTAAACCTGACAAAATATGTCCTATCTCTTGGTTTAGGGAACCTTTCTCTCTGTTAGTAGCAATGTTATGCAGGTTGTATGGGTTGTCGAATTTCACAGTGTTCAAAGTGGAATGGGAAACTCTTGCACACCACATTCTTACAACAGGGGAGTCATTCAATTGGGCTCAAATTCCATCGGTTGTCTTGAAAGAAGCTATTTCAAAGTACCAAATCAGGGTGTCATATGTGATCACATAGGGAAAATTCTTTGGACTATTACAGGTTATTTGGGCAGTGAAAAAAACAATTCCAAAGAATTTCAAGGCCTCCTATCAGCCCTTAGAATGTCCCTTGAGAATAATTTCACCAAGCTCATCATGGATGGATATTCACAAATTTTAATATAAAGCCTTAGCAAAATTGAGAAAGGAACAAAAATTGTGAAAATAACTAGCAGCCGGAGGCTTACCTATGGGATGGAAGAATTAGTGCCTCTTCTCCCTTACTTATACACTACCATCCCTTCCCACCTCAAAATAAATGACAATTAGCTGGTTGATAGACTGGATAACATTGGCATTGACAACGAAAGGAGTGAAAGCAAAGCAGACACTTTAGGTCTAAGATGCTTTCCTTGGAGCCAAAGTTGCCACATCATCGCTAGCAAGGATATCCAACATCCTTCATGTCCCTCCGATTAGATAGAAAGTACCACCTCTCCATGACACAATCCCTCTAGCTATGTGGGACATCATAGTACCATCGATATCGGACGAAGAAATGACAACAAACCCTCTCACTCGCTTGAGGATGACTTCAAAGTTGGTTCAAATGAAAGCACCTCATAGAGATTTGATTCCACTTGGTACAAGAATCATTATGAATGGGACATGTATCA
Organism: Pseudotsuga menziesii; assembly: GCA_001517045.1. Taxonomy (NCBI): domain Eukaryota; kingdom Viridiplantae; phylum Streptophyta; class Pinopsida; order Pinales; family Pinaceae; genus Pseudotsuga; species Pseudotsuga menziesii. The sequence goes on from LPNX010347297.1 coordinate 138,739, forward strand.
TATGTAGTGTCCTCATACAAACATGTGGAAGTAATGCTCATTTTCTCAGACCATCCCTTATATTTACTCCCACTCATTTCATCTTTTATCCCCCATACGCTCGCACTCCTTACTTTGTGTTTTTTCATCCCTCTATGTACCTTCCAATCATGGATGAAAATCACCATTTATCTCAGCACACTCTAAGTAGATCTCATCCCTTCATTCCCAATGCATGGAAGATCATCCTCATGGTGATTTTCCTCTTTCCCTCCTACTTATATCCTTATTCCCCACCCATCTCCTTTCTCTTTAGCTCTCTGATTTATCCTCTACTCCCCCTCAACCCTCGTTTCCTTCTATTCCTTGTCTTCTCCCTATATATGCACAGAATTATCTCCTCCATGGAAGGCCCTCATGATTCCTACACCTCTAACAAAGATGACTGCATAATTATTGAGAAAGAGGAATTCACCTCCCATCAATAGGAAAATATGTACACTATGCACATTCGCAAACATGGAGGGGAATCCTATGGCATAGACAAATCCCATGAACTCAAGCAAGCATGTCACATACTAATTTCTACAGACCAAATATTATGAATAGAGTGCAAGATGAATTCAATAACATGGAAGCTTCTGTTCGGGTCTCCAACCACAACATTGAAGACCAACATAAAATGGACACCTTTGTTGTCTAGATCATCGATCCCAAGCACTCTCGCAATCGAATGAATCTCTTCAACCATTCCATTGATTTATATTGGAGCATGAATACCATCATGGCTAAGGCTATAGAAGAAGCACGAGGATCTATCAATCATATGAATAACAATTTGGAGGAAATAAACAATAGATCGAGGAACGTAGAGAAGCTCCCCTCTCCCCTCTCAGTTAAAATCATGGAGGCCAAGCAATAATTTCCAAAATCATGGGGTACAAATTCAAGGTCACCAAAGTGGACGAGGGAGATGTCATCCAGATTTAGAAGACAATGAATCCCAATATCCATCATCTCATCATCAACAATGATGAGCAAGATGAAAACATTGGCCCCTTTAACAAGTAAGTTTCTCATCGGCCCCTTCCCTTTTTTGCTTCCTTTGCTTGAGTCAGTTCAATTGTGTTCGATGGATATGTTCAGTGTCTTTTCCTCTTCTTGGATACATAGATGAATTTTGTAATGTCTCCAGCATACACTCTAAGCACTATTTTTATCAAGACTTGGAACACTATTTTGTTAAATATTGCCAATTATAGACTTTTTACTTCTCTTCAGACAAGAGTCGTAACATTGTAAATCTCCAACAGCTCCCAGCTCCACTTATAGGATTATATGTTTCCCTCAAGAGGAAATCCTGCAAGCAAGGTATTTTTTTTACTCTATGTATTCTATGCTTTTCTTTAATATAAGTAGTATCTCCATCTTTCCCCCCAAAAAGGTTGATAGTTTCACTACAATTATGGCAAAGAAAACATTTGATTAGCCCTACCCAATTCCTCTTTTGTCCATCATCCCAAGTTACTAATAGTATAATTCTATTATTATATTAAATTAAGTATACCAATTTTTTTCACATTAAAGGATACGTTTCAAATATAACAATTTAAGTAATACCATAAGGTAAAAACAAAAAGTCTTATTTAATGATATTTTAACTTAAAACATTGAATTGAAAAAATGGAAAAAAAAACTTGCCATATTTTGAGATGTTGTACCAATGCATTTTCTCGTAAGTTGTCTAGACCTAACACTTGTCTAATCCTCAACTTATAATAAAGGAAAACATTATAGATTTGGTAGTCCAAGTTTAAGCTGGATCCCTTCCCATTTTTGGAGGTCAAATTTCAATATTCTAATTTATAACTTCTTCTTCTGGTACTCAAACTCAAAGGAATTAAAATATATTGATGAATAATAAGAAGAGTAAATATAATTCTTACATATACTAATATAATATTATATATACTAATATAATATTACATAATAATAGTGTTATAAGTTTCATTCCACACAAAAAAATCATGTTAACATTAAAAAGCATGAATATATGTGAGCATACAAGAAGCTGCTTCCCAAAATTATTGCAACAAGAACTCATGCTCGTTGAAAGTTGTATAGATGTACACACTATTTATAAAGGTGCACATGTTATAATTGAATCGCTTTGGCCCTTATAGAACCTCTGTGCATGCCCCATGCACATGTCCATGTTTCTCTCCATATACAATGTTATAAAACCATGCACATACTTTTAAAAGTAGACACACATTCCCTTTCTTAAAACAAAAATGGGTCTTAAGGCCTAGAGAAGGTTGGAAAGGAGGAACAAGGGGATTAAACCTAAATGAATCTTCTTGATCTCATAATCATAGTTAGGGGTGGAAAACACTTGGGCCTTAGCCCCTAAATGCAGCTTAATGACCTTGGTCATCATGAACAACACTTGAAAACCACAACACACTCCCTCTCTATGGCGTCTTTGTCATCAAAGTTGGATATGATGCCATTACAAGGTTTTGTACACTAGGATGGGTCATGAGGCATAAAAATGGTCGAATAAAGGATAAAATTACCTCAATATATTGTTGAATCTTCTTGGGTTCAAGAATCTATAATGAGTATTTGGAGCAACGCATGAATCCTCTATAGGGGTTCTTTGCAAGCCTTCAAGTGGGATACAATAACTATGAATAGGTTTTGTGTGTTAGAAATAGATATCAAGGCATAACATTATCAAGGGGGAAATAATAGCCTCAGTCTGTAATTTAACCTTTTTTATTATTATCTCAAGCACCATGAAAAACATTTAAAACCATGACACAAGCCATCCTCTGGTAGTATTTATCATCTGAGTTAAATATGGGTTCCATTCCAAGGTCTTGGACATGATGGATGGGTCTCAAGTCCTTTACCATAGTTAAATGAGGTAATCAAGATCCTCCATTGCTAAAAATTTCTTCTTGAGTTGTAGTACCATGGATGAGTCATCAAAACAACACACATGACCTCTATAGATTGTCATTCACTTCCAAGTGGGATATGCCCACCATAACTAGGTTAGTTTTCAACCAAGAACAGGTCTCAATTTCTAACCAAGGTCAAGGTATTATTGTAAGAGGTTTACTTTCCTATATGAATATTATTGAGATTAATTATCGACATGAACAACAACTAGATCCCAAAAATCTTAACAGGCTATGTAATGCCATGAATGGACCCTAAAATCACCACACTAGACTCCTATAGGATATCTCTAACCTACTAAAGAGATATGGGTTCCATGGTTAAATCAAAATATAGAACCTAAATAGGAAGGTATCTTGGACCCATGGTTAGGATTCATGAGAATCAAGTGGGATATGGTAACATAAGAAGGTTTTATGTATTTGAAATGGGTCTCAAGGCTAAATATGGTTATGGGAGAAACACAAGATTTAATCCCTAATTGAGTTCAAGAACCATGTTTAGCGGAGGAAACCACTTGGACCTCAGGAATTAAATGTAACTTCTAAAGCTCAATCACCATGAACAACACTTACAAACTACAACATAGGAACTATATAGGGGGTATTTGGCATTAGAGTTGGATATGAATTCCATTAGGAGGTTTTGTGCACTGAGGATGGGTTGTGAGGCCTTGACCATGGTTGAGGAAGGAAAAAAAGTGTCTCAGGTATATTATTGAATCTTCTCATGCTTAATATAGTTAAAAAAGTCCTCAAACCAACACATGAGTCCTTTATAAGGGTTCTTGGAAGGCCTCTGAGTGGGATACATGTGCCATTATTAGGTTTTGTGCACTATAAATGGGTATTAAGGAATAAACATGACCAAGAGGATAAATAAAGGCCTTAATTCCTAAATTGAACCTTCTCAAGTTCAAGCACCAGGAAAAACTGAAAAATCCATGACACAAGCCCTCTTTAGGGAGTATTTATCATCTAAATTGAATATGGGTACCATCATAGGCCAATGGAATCATTGATGGGTCTTTAGTTCTTGACCATAGTTGAGGGAGGGAAAAAATAACCTCCAATTATAATAATTTATTATGAAGCTCAAGCACCATAGATGAGTCCTTGAAACAACACATATGACCTTTGTACTGTATCATTTACCTCCAAGTAGGATATGACCAGCATTATTAGGTTAGTATTGAACCAAGAACATGTCTCAAGGTATAATGAAGGTCAAGGTAGGACAATAAGAGACATTCCTAAATGAATATTCTTTGGATCAAGGGACATGAAAAATATATACAACCCTTGAAGCCTCATATACTACATAATGAGATAAATGGATCATCAAACCATCACTTTGGACCCCTATAGGGTATCTCTAGCCTAATAAGGGTGCTATGATTAAACTATGACATAATATATAAATAGGAATTTGTATTGGGCCCACACAAAGAATTGTTTTTGGGGCCATGGTCAATTTTCATTAGTATCTAACTGCGTTACAATCACCATGAGCAGGTTTTGTGTAATGGAAACGGGTCTTAATGCCTTTAAACATTGTCAAGGGGGAAACAAGGGGATTAAACCCTAAATGAAACTTATTGAGGTCAAGTACCATGGTTAGGGGAGGAAAAAACTTGGGAATTAGACCTTAAATGTGGATAACTTGGCCTAATTTCCATGAAAAACACCTACAAACTACAAATAAAGCACTCTATAAGGGGTATTTGGTATTCAAGTTAGATATGGACACCTTTAGGACGTTGTGTCCATTTAGGATTTGTTGTAGTTCCTTAAACATGGTCAAGGAATGAAATCAAGTGCCTTGGAATATTTTTGACTCTTCTCAGGCTCAAAATATTTTATCAAGTCCTCAAACCTAACACAAGTTCTTTGTAAATGTTATTTGTAGGGTTTTGAGTGGGATACATGCGTCAGGATTATTTTTTTTGTACAAAAAATCACTGTCAGTCCCTAAACATGGTCAAGGGGGGGGGGGATAAAAGTATTAAGCCATAATTAAACCTACTTGACCTTAAGAACCATGGAACACAATGAAAAAGCATGAGACAAGCCCTCTGTAAGGTGTACTTAACATCCAATTTGAACATGGGTGCAATTATGAGTTCTTGGGAATCTTGGATGGGTGTCAAGTCTTTAACCATAATCTAGGGACAAAATTAAGTGCCTCTATTTATGTAGACATGCATTAATATATTATAATTTTGGGGTGGACTGGCATCTATGCTTTTTCATCTATGGATGAGGATGAGACAAGTGTACTACCTAGATTGAATCTATGGCAGATGTTTGAAATTTGAAATAAACAATTATAATAAAAGAATATAAAAAATAACTGGTATCTCATGAATGGATAACTAGTAGTTGATGTAACTCTTAAATGTTGAAGGGATAACCAACAAATTATGTAAGATAACTAGAAGAATGTGAGAAATAAAAAAAAGAATATAAAAAATAACTGATGGTTGATAAATGGGTAGGTTGTAGTTGATACATGAATGCATGGATAACATATAATTTGGGGGGGATTGGTAGTTGATGCATGAACAACATATAATTTTGTGATATTTAAATTGGGGTTTCTTGGTACTTAACTTGCAGTCTATCGACGTTCACCAACCACAAATTAAGTGGTTTTGTTAGTGATAAGACTTGATTCTTATGTTAAAGCACCATGGATGAGTTCTCTAAGAAACACATATGGCCTCTATATAGTATCATTCACCTCCAAGTAGGATATGGACACAATGAATAGGTTATTTGTTAACTAAGAATAAGTATCAAGGTCTAATCAATGCCAAGGGAGAAATATAAGAGCATTGTTGCTTAAAATAATATTCTTGGGCTCAAGTTCCATGAACACCATTCACAACTCACAAAAGATATCATGTTATATGATTCTATCAATGTATGCTCAAACCACCACATAGGACTCCTATAAGGTATCTCTAGGATTGTAAAGGGATATGGGCACTGTGATTGAACTAGAACACATGAACTAAAAGGAATGTGTCTTGGTCCCACACTAAGAATGGTTACCAATTCCATAGTCAAGGTTCATTATCATCTAATTGGGATTTAGTCACCATGATCAAGTTTTCTGTAGTGGAAATGGGTTTTGAGTCTTAAAAATGGTTAGGAGGGAACAAGGGGATTAAAACCTAAATGAAAATTATTGAGATCAAGTACCATGGAAAGGGGATGAAAATGATTGGGATTTATTCCTTAACTATAGTTTCTTATGATTGATCACCAATGAACAACACCTGCAAAATAAACACATGCATTGTCTATGGGATTTTTGGCATTAAAGTCGGATATGGACACCATTAGAGTTTTCATGAATTAGGGATGGGTCACAGGGTCATGGTCATGGTAAAAAAAAAAAAAAATTTCCTTAGGATATTGTTGAATCTTCTAAGGCTCAAGAGCTTTTTACAAATCCTTAAACCAAAACACGAATCATTTGTAAGGATTCTTTCTAGGTCTTTGAGTGGGATACGTGTGCCATGATTAGGTTTTGTGCACTAGAAATGGGTGTCATGTTCTAAACATGTTTAAGGAGAAAATAAAGGAATTATTCCATAGCTTAATCTTCTCGAGCTCAAGAACCATGAAAAACACTTATAAACCATGACACATACCCTCACAAAGGAGGCTTTGGCATCCAAGTTGAATATGGGTTCCCTTAATATGTTATGATAATCATGGATGGGTCTCAATACCTTGAACTAAAACTTAATTCTTAGACTTAAGCACCATTGAAGAGATGTTAAACCACCACATATGACCCTTTTAGGGTGTAATTTTCCTCTGAGTAAGATATGGATGACTAGTTTAGTTGTTAACCAATAGTGGGTATCAAGGTATAGCTAAGGTCAAGGGAGTACAATAAGAGCCTTGTTCCCTAAATGATTCTTGTCAGGTTCAAGTAATATGGACAACACTTACAACCCATAAAGATTCTCAAGCTATAGCACCATGAACTCATCCTCAAACCACCACATGATACCATTATAGGGTATCTCTAGCCTTCTAGATAGACATAAGTGCCATGAATAGCCATAACATATGTAACACCCATTATGGTTACAATGCTATAACTAAGATTTTTTTTTGAATTTATGATTAGTATATGATTTAGATATTTGAGAATATTTTATTTTATTTTATTTTGAGAAAATTTGTATAAGACAAAAACTTACCATCGTCATATGACTGCTGTAAACATCTTTTATTTAAATAAAACAATAGAAGCCCGAATGATCCATGTTTCAAAGAGAGTGAACCATGACCCCGTGGGAGAGGAACACAATTCTACTATGCTAGTTGTGAAGAGAAAAAGTGGTAATAGCACATTTAGTAAATTATGAGGGGGGGAAACACTATAAATAAGGATTGAACTTAATTTAACTTAGCCTACTAGCTTCCAATGAATCATTACAATTATAGTTTCTTGCAATATCATAACAAATATTACTTATTATTTCTTATAAATTATCCACAAATACTCTCTTAGCTATTACATCCTATCTTATATATACATTTAACTTGGTTTCTTGGCTTAGACCAATGTCCACATAAGGCCCCTTTATGTTTTCCTTGTCCAAGGAAGGTGCACCATTTATTTTTAGTTGGTGTTTTTAACCCCAACAATATTTAACCTGAAATGCTTCCTAGCTTCCTAGCTACTATTATGTGCTTTCCTTTGTCCTACTTGTGCTTTGTTTTATCCTAGTTATATTTTTGTTGGTGATATTCTTATGCATCGCCATTATGATAAGTATCCTCTAACAATTGTTTCTTTCTCTCTTTATTTGGAAAAATTTCAAGTCTATTTCCATTTTTTATTTGGGTATAAATTATGTGCTTTGGGACATGTTCACCCAATGTTTCTGGCTTCTGGTATTGGTGCCTTGTTTTCTCTAATGTTCTTGTACTTGTGTGAATATTTCCTTGATTATTTCTTAAGTTGGTTTATTATTTTTCCAGCCTCTAAGATGTTCACATACATAGAAAGAAGTCATGCCAAAATCCTCTTTTACGAAGTCAAATATGAATTAATATATCCCAAGTTGTTGATAACCTTCTTCTTCTTTATTCTTCTTTTTCCCCATCTTATTCTTTCTTCTATTCCTCTACTTTTCTCTTCCTCTACTTTTCTCTTCTCTTGTTTTTTCTTGTCTTTTTTTTTCTTCCATTCCACTACTTTTCTATTTTCTAATTCTTTTTTCTTTTTAGTGCTTCCTTTCCTCTACATTTGGATTTTAGTTTCTTTCTTTGCTTTTTATTTATTCTCTTCCTCTACCTTACTTTTTATTTTTCTTTCTCGTCTTTTTCTTCAATGTTAATGCCTCAATATGTTCCTTCATCTTTCTTTCCTAGGAAACTATAGAAGGATGCCCCTATTTTCTTTCTTATAATGAATTATTTCATGCATGTTGGGGTCTAGACCATTTTGATGGTTCTCATACCAACATCAACGAAATGATCCATTACGACATCTCATAAACCATATTACATGATAACTAGTAGGTATGGTTTCTCTAACCATCAAATAGTCATCCCTCAAGGTTTCTTGGACCTTTACTTGCCCCTTTCCCTTTGATGGATCTTCTAATCATATTTTTGATTTCTTTACCAATATTTATTTGATAATCACATCATGTTCCATAGAGGTTTCTTTAACCATTCCTTATCCCTTTCCCTCTGGTGGCTCTTCCAATCCTGTTTTTTTTATGTCTTTATTGATCTTTGTTTGACCATTAGATCATCTTCCATAGAGGTTTGTTCAAACTTTCATTGTCTCTTTCCCTCCAATGGCTCTTCCAAACCTATTTTTGATGTCTTTGCTAAAATTTCTATTACCATAAGTAGATCTCCTTCCATCGATATTTCTTGGAACTTCCCTTCTTCCTTTTTCTTCGATGGATTTTCCATGACTTTTTCTAATGTCTTTTTTGAACTTTATGTGACCATCATATCAAGTTCCATATGGGTTTCTTGAACTCTTTCTTATCCTTTTTTCACACCGATGGATTATCTAAGCATATCTCCATTGTCTTCTCTAATATTTTTGTGACCATTGTGTCACGTCCCCACCCCTCTACCAGAGAGAGGACACGACTATTGCTGCTATCTAATACGGGATATTTAAATCCCATGAACATACACATGATAAAATGAAAATGCATTGAAACTAATACATGCATAGATGCATAAACATTTCAAATACAACGGAAGCAAATCCATTCCATTAATTCACATGTTCATTGTAATTCATTATCAAATGTAAATGCAGAGATTTAAACACAAGAATACTTATCTTGTGAAGAAGATCATCCTGCAACTAGCTATGTCGCTGCAATGTTCCACCCAACCATAGGCCAATGTGATCATCAATCTCTCAGCAACACCGATTCCCCAAATTTAAACTTCCTTGCCCATACTCTTCCCATCCCCATGCAATAGCTACTTCAACCAATTTCTAGCAGAATTAAATGATTGGGTGAATGAGACAAGAAAGGTAGTTGACAGTTTGGTGGGTTCTCCCTTTGACATTTGGCTTTTCCCCATTGGCCCCAAAGGTTAAATACCCCCCCCCCCTTATCCTTAGGAAATCATGCCCCCATCTCATTATTTGTTGCATTGACATAGCTGGTTGTGGATTTTTAATTAAATTGCATATTTACATGACGACAAAATTATAATGTGCCGGCTAGCACGAAATACCATCGGCAACAATTTTAATCACCGGCACATAAAACGTTAAATCGATGGTGGGGATTTTTCCTTTAGCTCCGCACCATGATTAATTACAATGTATACACCATATACATTTTTAATGCAAACGGGGTCAAAACCAGGGTGTTACTCATTGGATCACCTTCCATGGGTTTTTTTAGAACTTTCATTGTTCCTTTCTCTCCGATGGCTCTTATAGGCCTATTTTTGATATATTTCTCCTACATTAAGGTCCCTTCCATAGGCTCAATGTCTTATTATAGGTTGATATCTCCGATGATAGTCTTAGATCCATTGAAGTTCACTACTACATCTTATTTTTCACTAAAATAGTATAATTTGCATTGTCGGTTCCCATCATTATTCTTTTGGTCCTAGATATGATCACTCCTTATGGAATAAAAGTCATGATCAACCCTAATATATATATATCACAATTTGGGGGCATTGATGGGGTAAATACGATGAATACTCTTATATGGCCCATATGTAGCCTATGCCAAGAAAATCTCTCTCTCTCTCTCACTCTCTCTCTCTCTCTCACACACACACACACACACACACACACACACGCACACACACACATATTTATCCCATATATATATGAAGTGGAGTGGAGACAGAAGGGACACATTGTCCTTGTATTAAAACCAACATAGATCCATCATAAACCCTTATCTATCAAGAACCTTCTAGGGATCCAATTTTTTGAGGTGTAATTTTTTTTAATCTTAAATATTTTACACGTGCAGAAAAAAATTACACCTCATGAAATTTGATCCCTCTCTGTGCTTGATAGATACCTGTTTAAGATCGATCTATGCTTTTTATTTTATTATTTTATTAGCCAACAAATTCTTTAAATAAATTTTTATTTGGTTTTAAATCTTTATTTTATGAACCTACTTTTTATTTGGTTATTTTATTTTATTTTATAACCCGATATGTTTTTTTCATTATTTTTTATTTTTCGTAAAATAATGTTAGGAACATGACAACATCTCCCCCATACTAGGTTGTATAGCACCTTGCTACTCTTAGTGTAATTATTTGACCAAATCTCATCCTTGATAGTTTAGGGTGTAGGATCAAAGCAAATGTTGTGCTCTAATAAATCTAAATGTTGTGCTCTCGTAAATCTAATAGAAAATGTTGCAGTTGATAAGTGTTGAGGCCTATAAAATATCAATGGAGAGGAACTTGAACAACTAACGATGGAGTCATATGAGTTAGGTATATTATGCATCATTATATAACCATAATTAATACTTAAGATCTCTCTTATACCCCACTTATATTCCATTTTTAAAACTTTTAGGGTGAATTTACATTTTTATACTTAATTATTGTTAGACAAGCTCATGTGAATTCTATCACATGCTTAAGTTCAATTACATTGTACAAAAGTAATTTGGTCTTGTGATTTTCAACTTAGATCAAGTGAAGGGTTTTGTGTTTTAATGTGTGTAGGTAGATTGGAGGTTGTGAGTGTTGGAATAGTTGCATTAGTAGACACATAACAAATGATTCAAAAGAGCATTGTTAGTCTTCATTCAAGTTCCTTTCCAATATTTTCTTTATTCTTGGTTATAACTTCACATTAAATTGAGTTCAATCGAGAAAAGTTTCCACATATATGTGCGTAACAAATCCCATGGCATATCCTTTCTTTTATTGTGTTTGGAATGGATTTCATGTTCATGTCTCTAGGATAACCATCTATTGTGAAGGATTTATGTTATCTTTTTACACAGTGGATGTTTGGATCACTTTTATGTTGTCTCACTATGTGAGTAGTATCAATGATCTCTTTGTTTCTTCATTGTCTTCTTTGTTTTTCTAGTTTCTTTCAATCATAACTAAGCCGAGGAAAAATTTCATCCCACATTAATTCATTTATCTTTACTCCCATGTTACTCTATTTAGAAGATGGTTGATGATATCCATTGAAAATCCTTCTGTATAGTGTTTATATTATGTTAGTTTGCTACCGATTCTATTGTTTCCCTATTTGTCCCTTATTTTCAGATAATTTGAACTACGAGAACCTATTCCCAATTCATTATTTTGTTTGGAACAAATATGTTGTACTTCTCCATCCAATTCTTATGTTATTGCATAGGCACAAACAATTGTACCAGTATTTTCATAATTCATAACTATTGGTACCTTTGTTTACTCTCTTGGTTTTATGCACTTCTATAGACGTTGATCCTTTCTTTGATAATACTAAGTTATCCCTTTGAATTTAAACTTTCTCAAAATTGTGATAAATTCCTTGATCATGGTTAGCCTTTATTGAATCCATATCTTCCCTCTAAAGCATTCCATTTACCCTTATATTATTACGATAAGAAAATTTATAGTGTTATGCAAATAACTTGACCATTATTGGGCCAAGCTTATCAGTGGCAGGCTCTCTATTTTGTCCAATACTCATGCTCATGTGAAAAAATCAAATATCATTAGAGAAATATAATTGCACTTACAAGGGTTCCATTTGACCCTTATCTTGTTGTGTGAGATTCTAGGAGGGGTGTCCCCTTGTAGTCTAAGATCCTCTATCTTCACCATATATAATAAGATTCGTTAAGGATTCCATCCTTACAAGATGAAACTTGATTTACTTTTCCCCAAGCCTTTTCCCCAAATAGCCTTAAATTTGATCCATTCTACACCTCCCCTAATCTTCCTTTCAACCACTTGACCATGTGATATAATTAAGTTTTTGACATAAGGTTACCTTCAATGATGCTTCACTATGTTGCACCTTAGATGACACTTCGAATATTTTCCAGCAATGATATTGGACAATGTTGGGGTTACTTTCACATCAGAGGGGCCCATTAAAGCCTTATGGTTGTCACCTAAAACCTTGTATAAAAATATACCGGAGGTCTTCTATGATGTCATGTGTCCATGCCATGCATGGGCTACCCCTTCCATTGAATTATAATTTATACAAAGTCATGTAAAGTTCCTTGTCCCACACCTTTGATGGTTGTTCCAAGGTTGTTTCCACATGACAATCAACAAACCCATAGACTTCAATTCTATCAAGAGGTCATATATATTTGGTTAAAGAATCCCCATAGTTTTATAGAGTTGACATCTCTATACTCTAATGACTCTCCTTAATGACTAAGATCACAAACATTCTTAGCCTTTCACTCAATCACAACTTTGCATGGTTGCAAGAGGAGTTGTCTAAACATTAGACGATATTGACTTTTGTAGTCATTATTGATGAAATCCTATGATCTAATCTTTGGCCGAAAAAAAAACTTTTCATTATTCAAAATCCAATTTTGATTATAAAAATAGATTCAACATCCTCAAATATCCCTATTACACCCACATCATGCAATCTCAACAACTATATATATATATACTTCCAACGACTCTCACCAAATTTCAAATAAAAATAATTAAAAAATAAACCAATAAAATATCCAAATAGTCGATTCTTTAGACTACTTAGGTGCAAGAGGCTTGAATCAGAATCCACAGACTCAATGATAACCAGGGCAATGGCAATTCCACACATGTTTAGTTCATGCGTTATCGTATTAGTCAAGAAACGGTTTGCACATCTCTTTTCACAAAAAGTTGTTGATTAAGTTATCTTTTTACATAAAGTGGTTGGTGAGTTGGATCTCCTAAGTAATAAAACCATTGGAATTTTCGCCCATGTTCAACTCTCGATTTTTACATATCTTTGTATTTTTGACATTTCCTCGGTGCTAAAAGGACCTTCAACCAATGCCAATTACTTTCCCTCTTTTAAATTTTGATAATGTGTTATATGCAATTTTAAAACCATAAAGACCAATTTGGATGAACTAAAATAATTTATTTTCAAATAAAAAAATATTATATGCATTGAGCAATTTCTGCCTTACGAAACCTCACAAAGGGTGATGCAAAGATACATGTATTTTAAATATTTTTAACATACACATTTATTAAAGATACATAAATATTTATTAAAGGAACTGGATTATCGTGTTTGTATGACTTTTTATGCATTTTAACTCAATTTTAAATTTTTATTTATAATAATAATAATAAATTTGTAAGATGACAACTAAGCTATATATCAATTTGATCCCTTATTTGTGGGACAAGGGAGCCATACTTACACAAAGTGTAATTGTTACAATTTATAGATATTTACATGCACTATCTAGGGTAACTTTTAGGGGCGAAATTTAGCCAATTGGCTATTTTTTGGGGTTTTTTTCAAAAAATAAATTCCATAAATGGTCATTTTTAATATTGCCTATATTTACATAAAATATGTTTTTTTATCATAATATTGGCCAAAATTTACACATTTCAATGTTAAATTTATGTTTCATATTTAATGTTCGCCTACCTATCTATAAACATGTTTTTTTTCAATCCAAAACAATCGCTTAGAATATTATACTTAAGTATAATATTAGAATCCATACCTAGCGTTATCCTCACATCAAAATATTAATTTGTTTTCACAATTACTATTTTACCCTATTCTCAAATCCGAAAGAAACAATCTTATATACAAATGATTTGTTATAACTAATATAAATACATAATAATGTAGACTTGTTTTAAAAAAAAAAATTATAACTTATTGCCATAGACGGTTTCTCAAAAAAGTGAGAAATCCAGTCAATCTTTCTTCAATAGAAATCGAACTCGAGCAAACGCTAGCAACAAAGTGAGAGGTGGAAATATTTGCCATTGCACTAAAACAATTGTAAATGTCCAATAATGATAACTTGTTTTCAAGGTTGCTATTTTACCTTAGTCTGAGTTTCCAAGGAGCGATTTTATATACAATTTATTTGTCATATTGAATTTTTGTTGTATCAAAAGTAACAAAATATTCTACATTTTACTATTGAAAAAAAATCCTTATCTCATATCCATAATACTAACATCAACACACATTGATTTAATGTAAATATTTTTTAATTATTATTATTTTAATATACTCATTATTATTAATGAACAAAATGAGGATTATTTACTCAAAGTTGAGCTAGCGCATGGCGAGAGCAAAACCATGGAGTGATTATACCATGAATGTTATGATTATGTCTCGAAATAATGCCTCTCTCATATACTGCATGAGGTTTCGAATGAATGCATGCATGTAGTTGGCTGCCAAATTGTATTGCAAAGCTGCATGGTACAATGCTGAGATTATCAATGCCTCATACAAATCACCTAATATTATGTCTATCATATAATACAATTGTTTCCAATGTTGCATGTTTTATTTACTCTCCAATGGTTTCCAATGTTGCATGTATCATTTACTTTCCAACGGTTTCCTTGTCTTAGAGCTTCGATGGCTCATTTAGAATTTGCCATCCGAGTTATGAGACAAGGCAACCTATGTTGGTAGGTCGATTTGCCACTTTGTTTATGCATGATGGAAACTTTGTAAATTGCCATTTCTTATGATATTGCGGTTATGGGGAAGAAGCAAGTTTCATTAGGTGCATGTGGAAAAGGGTCAACTTTATACATTTGCTTCATCGATAATTTGCATTGAGCCAAAGAATGCATTGCAGCAATACTTTCCAACCAAAGTCGGTAGGTATGTGTTGCAATGCAACCTTGTTCCATAAAGAAGATGAGAATTTTCTTACAATCAACTAATGAAATGGAAATTAAAGACTTGGATAAACTTTCAGGGGAAAGAAGCTTCGATGGTTTGATTTTAGCAATTTTATTTAAAATATTAAGTTTTATAAATAATAAATTTAATATAAAAAGGTGGAACAATTTAATATAATTTAGTTGGTAATTGGTAGTGATGATGATGATGATGGTGGTGGTTATTAATGTTCACTAAAACCAAGTTTGATATATCAAACCTTAAAAAGAGTAAGAAATCACTTGGTTTTCTTTAAATTTTTATATATGTGCTTAAAAAAATTAAGAGAAGCATTTGTAAATCACCATAGTTGTGATGAACCAAAAGGTTAGGAAGGTCAATATTGTAACAAATATTTTGAAATTGCACTCTAATGTGGGTGTACACAAGACATTCTATGAGAAAGTGATTTTCATCTTCAACCCGCTTAGAATCACAAAGACGATAAATTCTTTCATCCCACGACATTTTAGGAATGGACTAATGCCATGTTTCATTATGGATCTCATGAGAATTTGTTCTTATTTTAACAATATTGATTTTCTTCTTTATGCTAGTTAGAACATATGGATACTTTTGAATTTTGGATTAGGGTTGATCACCTCCACATAGTATCTTATTTTTCTCTTATCCTCTATTTCTTCATGACTCCACAACTTCTCATTAAATCTTGATGTAATAATACTTTTAATATTATCACTATTATGTAGAGTGAACTCTTCGTGGAGTCCCAAATGATTTATCCAAGATTTGGTGTCTTTATGCCAACCTCACTTCATATATGTGGTTTTGACTAGAGTCTGAAGTAACTTAGGAAGTCTCTTGTCTCTCATGTTTTTTATCTTTTTCTTGTACATTTTGTACCTAGTAATAACCATGTGCTCAATGGGAGAGAGATGTGCTTCTATGAGGAGGATTGTATATGGTGTATTGTATTTAATTTTGCAATTATATGTTATAAAGAAATTTTGGATTGGCTCTATCCTTGGTTGTTAGTAGTGAATGCAAGTTTACTCATCACCATTATTTAAGGAAAACCACACCCCCTAAACTAACCCAATGGTGGTACAAAACTTACATTGGGATAAACTTCCACTCCTATAGATTCCTTTATCTCTTGGTACATAGGCTTCTTTCCTTAAGAAGGAAAGTTCTTAGCCGATTATAATTAATTTTAGGTCTTGATCTAGGTTAGACAAAGAGTGTGGTTTTAGGCCCCATTATTATCTCTAAGATACTTAGTATGTAATGTCCCTTTTTGAAATTTTATTAAATGACCAATTTTCCATTTTTTTCACAATTTTGACCTTAACTAGTTTTGATGTCTAGACCTCCAAATTGACCCAATTGCTTCCAAATTTTCTCTGAAGGTACATGACTACTAATATAAATTAAATATGATGTTCATGTATTTTTTTACCTCCCAATTACTTCTTTAAACTTGTTTAATGTTCTGTTTAAAGCATGAGTCTTTACTAGCAAATTGGGGCTCCAACCCCCCTGGGTAATTGCCGAAAATGGCTTCACAAACGATCCAAAAGTCACTTGAATTTATGAACAGAGACTGGTTATGTGTATGGGACATTTTAAAAGTCTCATATGCATCATTTTTCAGTTTATATAGGTTGTTATGACTCTTTCCAAAACAACTCCCAAGTCACAATTTCGACCCTTGGGGAAAATGCTCCAGATATTCTCCCAATGCAATAAAAATGAGTAAAATGGCTTCCAATGTTTAAGTTATGAACATGAGACTTGAAATAAAGATTAATTATAGTCCATCCATCACACATTTATAAAATATACATTCCTCCATTCGAAATAATAAGCATTACCATGGCATATATCAAAATGGAGTGGAAATGGTCATTGTTTGCTCATTAAAAGTCATTTTGACATACAACTCTTGGGAATTTCGACTTGAAATTTTTTGAGAATGAATAATAGAGAATATTGAACAGATTACAATTATAAATCGATAATTAAATGCTACCCCAACTCAAAATCATCAGCATTACAATGGTTCACAACAAGATAGTGGGGAAATGACACTATTTCTTCATTGTTCAACATTTTTACATGAATTATTTTGGGTATTTAGATGTGAGAGTATTATTAACATGAAATACAGATCATATACATCAGGACATAATATAATTGGCATTATAATCCTCCCCAAAGATATCAATAGCTCACCCAAAGCGCAATCCCTCCATTGGCATGAATATGGTGTGAAAACTGAAAGTAGTTGAGAGAGAGTGCTGCAATAGAAGAATCCACATGATTTCCTATATCTTAAACCTGTAAATAAGACTCCATTAAATCTCCATGAAATACCTAAGTGGCCTTTCCAAACACCAACTAGGATGGGAATCTTTCGCCCTCGAAATTGGCTTAAGCAAGAAAACTAGTCATCCACTAGCTCTCACAATTCACAATTGAGAAAAAGTCTCTTATCATGGCTGATCCCTATATTTTATAAACATTATTAGTCTTCTAAGGTCCCAAATCCATCCATAAACCAAAGCCAAGTCGAATTGGTGTGGCTGCTCATGCTATGCCATGTGGCCTCTCTCTTCACCTTCCCTCTTCTCCCAAATTTGAGTAGGAGCCTCTTGGCTTTCTCCAACTTCCAAATTCAACCTCTAATATGCTCTATTTAGTATTGACATGTTAGTATGTCAGTATTTTAGCCTTCATATCTGACTTGTGTCATAAGTGTCATAGAATCTCCATCATTGGTGTCATAGATGTCATAAATGTAAGGGGAATCTAGCCAAGTGTCCATGAAACTCCCATTTGGCTCTTCCTCTCCCATGTAAGTTAAAATTCATCCCAAATTCGAACTATAAAGTATATGGACAATTATATTAACCTCATAATCCATACCAAAACATTAGGCTTCCCATATATTCGAAATTACAAGAGAAATATACCATTTAACATAAGAATTCTAGCTAGTGTGGGCCCCATAGTCTCCATGTGTCTTCATGCTCCATTTCCACTTCCATTTTCTCCTGTATTTATTTAATAAGATAGATTATTAAATATTTATCCTCTTCTAATTTTTAAACACCATTTATTATCCCCCTTATTCCAAATCTCAAAGCTTCCACCCCCAAGCTAGGAAACTAGTGATTTTCCACCTTGACAATTATTTGACTTTTAGCATCCCTTTGACAACTTTCATGAATATGGAAAATGTGATTTGGCCATTGTGACCCAATGTAAAATTTGGGACATTAAAAATCCTCCCTTTCCAATATTGCTTGTCCTCAAGCAATTTCAAACATGGTTGTTGAAGAACCTACTTTCTGTATGATTCTTTGAAGTTGCCACTGAGCTGCCCACCTTGAGTCTTTGATATTCCATGAAGATTTCAGAGAGGAACCACCATGCTTGCTGCTGCACTACTATGATTAAAATCACCTTATTAAATTGGGAATCCATCTCCCATACTTCTTGTTTCCCAAATAATTTGAAATCAATGGGACTAAAAACTATCCCAGGGTCCCATTGCTTGCATTGCACTCCAACAATTAAGAGTGCTCTCCAACCCATACCATTTGGAAAGAGAATTCCCGGATCCCATTTTATTGTATGCATTCTTCCAAACATCATGAGTGCATAATATATATCATCAAAGTATATAACAACATAATAAGAATGTACATCAAGGAAGTGCCTCACCAAGAAATCATGAAAGTGCTTATACCTCCCCATGAGTAGACTACCATTTTCCAAGTGCATACATGCTTCAAGTGACCAATCAAATTTGCTCCAATGACATAGGTGAGGATCCAATTTCCTATAATTCTGCTCCCAAATAATGTAATATGCATCAAAATAATAATCAGCCATTTTTTCTTTCATCCAAGAAGTGAATGAAGAACCTCCACCAAAATCTGAACCAAATAATGAGCAAAGAAAACATGAAGACTTCAAGTGGATCAAAGAAGTCTCATCAATACACCCATGAATATGTATATCATCATGAAATAACAGAGGATTTTTCTTCCAATAATAATTTTTGTCAATCATATATCTCTTCACCCAAGTGTGTGATGAAGTTCCTCCAACATCAAATAGACTAGGCAAGGAGCAAGGAAAATCATGACTCTCCAAGTGACTCAAGTGAACATTATAGGTGCACCCATGTAGATGTGTATAATAATAATGTAAAAAATGATGCTGCTGAAAATTTAAATAAGATGGTTCTCTAATACTTCCATCATCAAAAGGAGAAATATAATGTCCATGCTCTTCATGCGGCACCATAAAAAAGAAACCTTTCACCCATACTTCATTAGGATGACTGCTGCAAAATTTAGAAGTGTAGGATGTAGGAGAAAGAACCAACTCACCCAAATGATCAGTAAGTGAAAAATTGTCATAATGTGAAGTATCCATATGGGTAGGATTATTCACCTCCCTAGAAAATACAAAAATTTCCTCATGGGTTGGTTCCAAGGTGTTGGAATTATGCACTTCTTCAAAAATTGTGTAACCATTTTCAAGAGGCAACTCAAGTTCCTCTTCCACCATTACTAGTGATTGGATCTCATCACTATCATCCTCAATAACATCAAGAACCTGCAATTTTTTATGTTTCTCATGATCCATCATGTCATGAGAATCCTCCAAGAAATCCACCTTATGAAAATCTGAAACATCGGAGGAAAAACAAGTGTCTTGCAACTTTTCAAGAAGTTGTTCATTTTGAATTGTGAGCTTATCAATAAATTCATTATTCTTCAAGTAGGATTCATGTAACCATTCAATAATCTCAATTAAATTTTTTACATCAAAAAGAAAAGACATGAAATTACCTTTGATGTTGCACATTTCTCTTTGAATCTTCTCCATGTCTTCAAGGAATGATGGCTCCTCCAAGGAAGTAGCTCTCCAACAAGAATTTGATAGCAATTCTTGAGTGTCATGGAGTATTCTAAGGGCCTATTGGATATTATTTTCATTCATCTTTAAGGACCCTTCAAGAAAATGAGGCTCTTTCAAATGAACCTCCTCATCTTCTTCCTTCTTGCTTAGACCAACTTCATGAAGCTCAAGTGGTGATGGGGAAGTTGATCTTGTTTCTTCTTCAACTGCTACAAGGTCTTCATTTTCATGTTTAATGGAATTTTGGCTTGTAGCAACATTTTTAAATCTGATCTCTATGTCACCAACATATAATTGTGGGCACCCATTAGTAGGTACTCCTTCATATTTCAAGCATCCATTAGTAGATGCTCTTTGTTTCATTTCCAAGGTAGCATGTGTCTCAAAATTATCTTCAGTATTTTCAATAAAAACTTCTTCATACTGATGTGATGTCTCTTCATATTTTTCATAGTCACTTGGGAGTGAATTTCGATCATCTTCATGTACTACTTCTTCTACTCCACCTATTTCAGAACTAGGTGGTTCATGGGTCTCCTCCTTTTGCTCCTTCAAACAAGCTGATGCAATTTTCCCCTTAGTTTTCTTAAAAGCAATATATTTTTCCCAACTTTGGATAGCCAAAAATTCAAATACTTTCATAATATTCTTGGCCATTTCTTCAAGGATAGTTTCTATGCTTTTTATTATCTCCTTACCATCATATGAGGTTTCCTTTTCATCCCTAGTCACAGTTTCCAAAAAATTACCTTCTTCTCCTACTTTTTTTTTTCCTCTTCAACAAAAGCACTTTTGGGTTTCAATATATAATGATGGTCCATGAATTATTGTAACCATAAATATCATACCACATCAGGTTCCAAGATCATGCTCTGATACCACTGTAATGTCGCTTTTTGAAATTTTACTAAATGAGCAATTTTTCCAATTTTTTCACAATTTTGACCTTAACTAGTTTTGATGTCTAGACCTCCAAATTGACCCAAATGCTTCCAAATTTTATCTTAAGGTACATGAATACTAATATAACTTAAATATTATGTTCATGTATGTTTTTTAACCTCTCAATTAATTCTGTAAACTTTTTTAATGTTTTGTTCAAAGCAGGAGTCTTTACTAGCAAATTGGGGCTCCAATTCCCCCTGGGTAATTGCCAGAAATTGATTCACAAACAATCCAAAAGTCACTTGAATTTATGAAAAGAGGATGGTTATGTGTAAGGGACCTTTTAAAAGTCTCATATGCATCATGGTTCATTTTATATAGGCTTTTATGACTCTTTCCAAAACAACTCCCAAGTCACAATTTCGACCCTTGGGGAAAATGCTCCAAATCTTCTCCCAATGCAATAAAAATGAGTAAAATGGATTCAAATGCTTAAGTACTGAACATGAGACTTGAAATAAAAATTAATTACAGTCCATCCATCACATATTTATCATATATACATTCTTCCATTCGAAATAATAAGCATTACCATGGCATATATCAAAATGGAGTGGAAATGGTCATTGTTTGCTCATTAAAAGTCATTTTGACATACAAAACTTGGGAATTTCGACTTGAAACTTTCTGAGAACTAATAACAGAGAATATTTAACTGAATATAATCATAAATGGACAATTAAAGGCTCTCTCAACTCGAAATCATCAGCATTACAATGGTTCACAACAAGATAATGGGGGAATGACATTATTTCTTCATTGTTCAACATTTTTACTTGAATTATTTTGGGTATTTCAATCTGAGAGTATTATGAACATGAAATAAAAAGTATATAAATAAGCACATAATATAATTGGCATTATAATCCTCCCCAAATATATCAATAGGTCACCCAAAGCGCAATCCCTCCATTGGCATGAATATGGTGTGAAAATTGGAAATATTTGAGAGAGAGTGCTGAAATAGAAGAATCCACATGATTTTATGTATCTTAAACCTGTAAATAAGACTCCATTAAAGCTCCATGAAATACTTGAGTGGCCTTTCCAAACACCAACTAGGATGGGAATCTTTCACCCTTGAAATTGGCTTAAGCAAGAAAACTAGTCATCCACTAGCTCTCACAATTCACAAATGGCAATTTCACAAATGAGAAAAAGTCTCTTCTCATGGCTGATACCTATATTTTATAAAAATTATTAGTCTTCCAAGGTTCCAAATCCATCTGTAAACCAAAGATAAGTTGAATTGGTGTGGCTGGTCATGCTATGCCATGTCACCCTCTCTCTTCACCTTCCCTCTTCTCCCAAATTTGAGTAGGAGCCTCTTGGCCTTCTCCAACTCCCAAATTCAACCTCTAAGATGCTCTATTAAGTCCTGACATGTCAGTATGTGAGTATTTCAGCCTTCAGATCTGACTTGTGTCATAATTTTCATAGAATCTCCATCATTGGTGTCATAGATGTCATAAATGTAAGGGGAATCTAGCCAAGTGTCCATGAAACTCCCATTTGGCTCTTCCTCTCCCATGTAAGTTAAAATTCATCCCAAATTAGACCTATGAAGTATATGGACAATTATATTAACCTCATAATCCATACCAAAACATTAGTCTTCCCATAGATTCGAAATTACAAGAGAAAGATACCATTTAACATAGGAATTCTAGCTAGTGTGGGCCCCATAGTCTCCATGTGTCTTCATGCTCCATTGCCACTTCCATTTTCTATTGTATTTATTTAATAATATACATGATTAAATATTTATCCTTTTCTAATGTTTAAACATCATTTATTATCCCCCTTATTCCAAATCTCAAAGCTTCCACCCCAAGCTAGGAAACTAGTGATTTTCCACCTTGGCAATTATTTGACTTTTAGCATCCCTTTGACAACTTTCATGAATATGGAAAATGTGATTTGGCCATTGTGACCCAATGTAAAATTTGGGACATTACATAGTACTCATTCTCCATCATGGTTATGGCTAAGTAAATGTTATGTGGTATCAAGTGTTCACGAAAACTTAGTGCCATACATAAACAAAGGTACTATAGTCTATTGTAGTTTTATCTCTTACCCCAAAAAATATATCTGAAGTAATCAATATAACGGTTTTTTTTCAAAGAAGAAAATCTTTATATTAAATTTTTTTAGGCAAAAAAATCAAAGTCTACATATAGTATGTCTAGTGTGAACTCAAAACTTGGAAAATGTGGGATGCATTATCTACTTCAAAGGTTCAAAGCATAGATAAAAACATATTACAATCATCTTGTAGTGCCATGAACACATTTATCCATCATAAGCAAGAAAGGAAACCTACCTTTTGTAAGATTTAAAGGATCTCATTACTAAGTTTAAATATATTCTATTAAAATTTCAAAACCATTAAGAAAAAACTAGTCACTGATTAATACAATTTTTTTTTCTCTAAAAAGAGAGTGCCTCCTCTAAACTCTAATTCAGCTAGGGTACCCTCATGCAAAAGAAAAGCCTCCTTAGAAAATATGTTTTCCTATTCATTGAATTCATAATAGACATCTGTAAAATAGATAAGCTCAAAAGTATCTTTTACTTTTTAACTTGATTCATAATAAGACCTAGACCTAAATTCTAATGTTACAGTTGTGATTTACCTAGTTCATTTCAAGATTCGAGTCTCCAAAGACTTGAATTGTTTTTAATCGTTTTCCATTAGAAAAAAAATAGAAGAACCCAAAGGGAATAGAATTCAAATTGATTATTTGAAACTTCACTAGTAGAAACCTTCAAGATAAATTAATGTGAAGGGTCATGAAAATATACTACCCTTAATTCACTAGTTCCATGCACTCCTCATATTACTCCATCAAATAAGCCCCAAGGATTCGTATGATCATTGCTAGGCATCAACAAAGATCCATTGGAGTGCTCCCGAGGAGATATTTTATTGTCCTAAAGTGCTAATATAATATGATGGGATACCATAGCAACAAAAACAATCCAATCCTTAAACAACATTGGATTTTGAGACCACAATATCTGAAATTTAGATATTTTTTATAGTAGTATTCATTTGAAATTTTATTATTGCGTTTGGATATGATGTTTGGATTGATTTATTATATCATAAAATTTTGCATTTATTGTAATATTTAATCATCCACATATATAAGTAGTGATTTACAATTTCACGATGCTAGAGAATGCAATAGAATAAAAATATTCATTTTATTATATATCAATAAGAGAGCCCTTGGCATACAAAATGAGACAACATATAGTCTATAATAATCAAAATGTCGACATTCATGTAATTGTTACACTTATTGGTAACCCGTCTTCTTTCAATTGGGACACTATGTCCGGTATATTATACATTAAATGTCTTATTTAAAAACTAAACAGTTATTTCAAAATATACAACAGCTTGCATTGACATCCAAAATATATGGATCGCCATTATTCATTGGAGTTGTTGTCAATGCTCAAGCCACTTGTATGACTTTAGTTATTTGTATGAATCTTTTGTTCATTGCCTCGATTGTTTTCTTCTTCTTTAACTTCCATCAACAAACATAAAAATAAAATGTAATAAGTGTATCTACATTGATGGGAATAATGAAAATTAAAATAGATAATATACATGAATGTAATTTGAAAAGATATGTACCATAGAAATAATTGAGTCCCGAGTGATACACATTCTTTCATAACCAAATCTCTTTCCTTCTTTCAACAAGCCTTCTATTGGCTCCACTCCATATTTTGTTTCCTACAAGTTTTATACCCCGTAAGAAACCATAGATTTAATATAAATTATTTTTGTTGTTCTATTAATTGTAAAATGATAGAAATTAAAAAACATAGATACTTACAAATTTCACAATTAATTTTTGATACGCCAACGTATACTCACAAAACTTACTTTACCCAATGTCATTCAATTCTTCCAGTGGCTCTTCTTTTTATGTTAACACATGTTTGAAGACATCCAAGGATGATATATATATATATATATATATATATATATATATATATATATATATATA
>LPNX010347362.1:0-76825 GCA_001517045.1 Pseudotsuga menziesii
CATAGTAAAAACACATTTTCATTTGTGTTTCATACTTGTCAACACAATTAAATTCCATAAGATATTTACCCAATCCAAATCATTTGGATTCCTTTTTTTTATTACTTGTAAGTGATAGATTTTTTTAAGTAATTTATATTTGAAGGAATATGGAATAATGTTTATGGATAATTTTAGGATTCCTTTTTTTATACTTGCAAGTGATTGATCTTTTTTAAGTAATTTATATTTGAAGGAATATCAAATAATGTTTATGTATAATTTTATATGAAAGGAATAAAAAAAAATTACTAAAATTGAGGAACTGAATGTAATAAAAAAAAATTCATTGGAGAATTAACAAATCTTCTATGATTTTCAATGATTAATAATAGATTATAAAGAAAGATGAATTCAATGGGCCAAAAGCTCACTCTTAACACATATTTATTAAGGTTTGGTATATTATAATATTTATGTTCTCATGCTAATTACATTGTTAGCTAGCAATAAATATTTGTTTATAATTAATGTTAAATGCAAATGTTTTTGTTTTCCATACTATGGTATGTTTTACCTCAGTCTTTCAAAAATTAAACAACTTTGACAATAACATAAGGAAAATTATATATGACATTGAAAACTATCGTAAGTAATTATACATGATATTGAAAACTATCATGCTACATGGTATAAGTAACAATTTAAACCTGGTCAAAAGGATTGAAATATATGCATCCATATCTCTATTTTTTAGCAAAATAACAACTAAACTATTCATATTCAATTGCATCAATTGTCAAAAGTTGCATGCAAATAGCTCCTCCCCATTGCAGTTGGTAACAACTATTGCTATATAAGCTATAGAAATATGGTACTTTGTCGCAAATTTGTAACAAAAAGGAAAATTATTTTGCCAAAAAAATTACTTAGCCATCAAAATGATTTCATTACCTAGCCATCGAATTGGTTTCTCAATGTTTTGACGAAACAAAGATAATTGGAAAAGATGCAAAATGTGTGCTAAGCATCCTTATTCATGATTAAAGACCCAATTTATTGCATATTAAATATGGATACATCCACGTAAACTTGGAGAAGGGTGTAGCATACACGTAAACACACAAATGGCTTCATTGAAATAGGTAGAATAAATAACCTTCATGGTGACCACTCAACCAAAATCATAAAATAACGACAACAAATTAAAACATGCAGATGCAATATAGCCCTTCAAGCCATGATGTTTCTTAAAACCTATATAAATTAGATGTGAAGGAAAACTCCTACGAATTTCATTAAAATCCATTGGTTTTCACTAATAACTATCATAATATAAATTAAATCTCTCAAAAATTAAATAAGAACATCTTCTATGGTAAGAAAAACTAAATAAGAAATAAATCATCTACCTATTGAAAAAATAATGAATATTTTCCAAATACAATTGTATACTATGTAAACAAATACTTTTTAAATGAACGAAGCTCGTTAATTGCATACTATCTATAGTATAGGTCGGATTTGCATCTGTATAAGGGATTTCATCTAATAATATTAGTACCAATAATCAATCAAAATATCCAATATGGCCATAATACATATGACCTTTGCATCAGTGAATTATAAGAGTAATGGTAATCATAGTAATCAAATAGTTATAGCTAAATCATAGTGATGGCATGATGTAGAGAGTGCGATGACATCTATGGGGATGTACCTTGTGTTTTGATCACCATATGGAGATGCGAATAGAACTGGGTAAAAAAAGGTTTCGGAGGCAGTGGATACCTGCCCAAAAAGTTGTTAGTTGAAAGGGTAGGTTAATATTTGTATATGGAGTCAGCCGAATATTTATATATAAATTTGCTTCCCAGTAACCAAAAACATAATTGGATTAGGCTCTACCTAATAGCATATAGTATTTGCATTATTAAATATCTGAATATTTCTGCATTATTAAATATCCGAATATGTGTGCATTGAATTGCTTCAAGTAACCAAAAACACCAACTTTATATGGATAGTTCGATTGGTTCAATTGGTTGGTAGTTCAATGTATCCCAATGTTGATATGTATGTGATGGCAAGTTTATTTGGTTCCCTTCAGACTGCACGGTTTGGAAACCATTTTTTGTTAGATAAATTCTTTTTTAATGAGTGCAATAATTACAGGATGGCAATTTAAAGATTTGAATTGAGCTGGGACGTCAATATTTACAAGATGTATGACTAAGGATTTGTTGGGCTTATAATATTTTACACTATAGAGAGGAAGCATCGCATGTGGAACTCTAGGAATTAGTGAGAGCGGAAGCCTCTGCAAAAAGGAACCACAAATAAAAAAGAGTTTATATTAGAATATAGCGAAAAAATATATATACTGATAACCAAAACTTGTATTATAAATTAATATTATCATACTTTTTACATAAATAAAAAAGTTCTTATATTATAATATAACGAAAAAATATATTGATAAACAAAACTTGTATTATAAATCAATATTATCATGTATTTCCCTTTCCATATTATTATTAGTATTTTAAATATTGGAGTCAATGAGATGAACGTGAGATAGAGATAGTTTAAAGATGATGAGAGGATCATGGAAGTATTTGAAACTTTTGTATGGATAAGTCTCCTTTGATTTCTAATAGAAATAGCAAGGGACTGTTTTTTCCCTTTACGTGAAAAAAAAAAGAGATGAACGTGAGATAATTACAACATGCAAAAAAAAATATAATAGCTAAGAGAGACCATTATTCTCATTATTTTCAGACGATGGAATTAAAGTTCAAAACATCAAAGGGCACGAAATTGGAACCAACAAAATATTGGTGTTCCAGAAGCAGGTGCATTATGATCCCATGGATTTGTACACGCTTGCAGTATAAACTAGCTTGATTAATCAGATCACAACAACATAGTGGAGATCACTAGTGGCAATGAGATTTAATAAAATGTAGTGCAGGTTGCTACCAGAAATAGCCATCAGCCGTGGGCCAAGGTGTGGGAGCTTTCATGGGATGCTCTTGCCACATGTGAACTAAAGAATGATAAATATCCTGTCAATTTCTCCAAGCTAAAGATTTTCATTTTGTTTGTTGCTTTCCCATTTCTGTCTGGTTTTCCACTCCCTCAAATGACCAAGAGTCACCTATTTAATAATCATTCAAGACTGCTCATATTCTACTCAAATCCTCCTCAAATGACCAAGAGTCACCTATTTAATAATCATTCAAGATTGCTCATATTCTACTCAAATCCTCAAGTACCACAATCGTCGCCTAATTTTTGTGACTGGTGCTTCCTTCTGAATGGATCAATAAATTGATTCTTTGATTAGGAGCGAAGTTAAAATTTGGTCGCAGCATTGGCCATGAATGACCCTGCAATTTGTTCCATAATAATATGGTCAGAAATGCAACATCGAAATTACATATAACATATTTTTAGTTAAGACTCCCTAACCTACAGACTCCATTACGTACTCCATTAAATATGATGGAGGGTTTAGTAATATAACCTGCCTCGGGTTGATGAATGAATGAAGATTTATAGTGGTAAAACTTATCATTTACATCGTTGTTTCATTAAGTAGTATATATGAGGGTTCTTGACCTTCTCTTTAGCATTCAAGACAGTTACAAATCGATCATCATCAACAAATTGCCAACTTAAGTTAAAAAATGCACCGCAATAGATATCATCTTCAAGCATTAGTTCACCCTGTGTTTTCTGATATAAGCTTTTGGCAACGGAATTTTTAGGAGTGCACGCGTATCACTGAGATAAAGGGCAGTGATATAATGAAATGAACTAAGAAACTCGACATCGTACATCTTCAGTTTGTTGGCTATTGTAACAATATTTTTCAAATCGCTACGACTTCAATTTGCCTTCAATATATTTTCTGTGACAATAGGGCTGCAGTGAGGTATGAAAAACAACGTGGGTCTGTCCACTTTTCGCCTTTTTCTTCACCGGCAGAGGGACAAGTGCAGTTGATGGCACGTATAGCTTTTTGCTCTAGCGGCATTAGCACTGGATCATACACCACTATATCATTTACCCATTGAAGCTTATCTCTTAATAATAATGGTAAAGCCAATTGCACGCTACCAACCTCAACCTGGTTCTCTACTTCCAGGAATTCAAAAACCAGAAATTCTATTGCAATTACAATTTTAAGTGATATAATAATCTTTAAATTACACAATAATCTATTAGAATTCACAAAATTATAACTTAATAACAGCTATTAGAATTCACTGCTTTTATGAAGAAAAAAAATATATTGGAATTCACTGCTTCTATGAAGAAAAAAAACGCATATTGTGGAATTCACTGTTTTTATGGAAAAAAAAAGAGTATTAGAATTCACTGCTTTTATGAAGAAAGAAAAAAAAACCTATTGTAATCTAAACTATCTGCCACAAAACTATCTGGGGCTTTATATTTTGAAAAATGGCTTCCTAAATCCTTTCTCAGTCTCACATTCCATTGACATATTTGTAGAGGTAGTTACGATGGAAAAATGACACTTGTCCCCACCAAATTCAAAGGCCTTACACTGCAATGTAAAAGCGTTGTATGCAGTATATATAGATTAAAATTATTTATTTAAAGAATGATGGGCTCCAAACTTCTTTATTTTCGTGTATATGTATTGTGTTTATTTATATATTGTGTTTCTAATTTGGATTAGTAAATTTTTATATAAATATTTTACTCATATTTATATATAATATTAAAAAATATCTTATATTGCACATTTATATATAATATTAAAAATAAATTGACACTTAGTAAAATTGGTTAAACCGTGAAATGATAGGCACTAAAAACTTGAAACCATCACTAAATTTTTATCGACAGGCACAAGAAATTTGAATTTCCAGGCCTACAACAGACAATTCAAATATGCGCCATGTACCTTTGCAACAGACAATTCAAATATGTGCCATGTACCTTAGCAGGCACTTAAGATTAGAACATATGCAATGGAAATAAGTGGAAGGATAAGTGTTTTCAACTATTGAGTCTCCCTTAGCACCTGCGATAGTTTCATCTTCCAATATTATAATCCTAGCATTAAGCCCATGAGCATATTCGTTAAAGCCTTCAGTTTCCAAAATGGAAATAAGTGGAAGGATAGCCGTTTTCCACTATTGAGTGAGTCTCCCTTGGCATCTGATAGTTTCATCTCCTCCTAGTTCCAATATTATAGTCCTACTTCCAATAGTATACTCCTGGTATTAAGCTCATCAGCATATTCGTTAAATCCTTCAATTTCCAAATCTAAGCCTGTGCGTTGCAGTCCTGTATCCCCACACTCTTGAAAATCCAAATTATTCATGCATTCTGCAGTGGCACCTGAAAGCCCACAAATCAGGACAAAAATAGACAGAGTGTTCTCTCTTTCTCAGCCACACTTAATCTAGCTATATCGCTTTCTAAAATTAGATGGTAATGTCTTGTTCTTAAGTTGGAAGGTGAACCCTGACCTGGAAAAGTATATTGAATGTAACAAACTACAAACAACACTAGCACTGTATATCAAAATTCAAAGATGATTTCTCTCAGAACTGTATATCAAAATTCAAAGGTGATTAAAAAGTTTTTATGAAACTGGTTTATCAGAACAACACAACACCTATATTTAAAGTCAGAAGATTCTGCTCTGCGGGACGAATAGATTGATAAAAACCCCAATAGGCCACCAAGCCTCCCCTTCTCAACGCTGAAATGTTTCCCAAAGAACGATCTCTCCTTTTCAACAAAACTGTCGATACAAACATATCAACAACAAAAAGAACATAATTTATGACAGATGAAGAAAATATTGCCACAATGTGATAATCTAAATAGTATATTTTAGGCTTACAATCTCAAAGCTGCTTGACGAAGCACCACATCCATAACCTGCAATGCTTCTTGCGGAAGTGATACAGGCTCCCCAGCTACGTATTGTGCCAGTTGCTTCAAGTTGATTGTTGCAGCTTGCCTAAATAGCACGCGATAGGTTTTAACCCGCCTGCCAAAACATAATGGTTCAACTCAGGGAATCCATAAAACGAAGCTTGATCTTATGATGTTAAACTATGGTATAAGGTGAATTTCAACAATGTACATGGTTAACTTCAAAGGAAAATTCAGCGAAGGCCAAGATAAGAAGCTTGCAACAACATGTTTCATTAAATGTTGCATTAAAGATCAGAAAATTAAAAATACTTTAAAAAAATTTACACGATAACAATAACGGCTATTTGGCATAAGCAAGTATTAAAAATGGCATGGCTATTTAGAACAATTTCAATAAAAACAACAAAAATCTTGGCTGAGGGTAGCTCTGACAAAGTGCCATACCAATTGAAAATGCAAATATTAGTCAAAGTACATAAATTTCAAAATAACCATGGAAAAAATGAATAGGATAGCAAAAAGAAGAGAGCTTATAAGTAAGCTTGTGGAAGGGGTTCCTCCGTCTTCGCCTTCACTGAGGAGGACGTCCATTTCCACTTGCTTGTCGCTGAGAGGTTTGGCCATATAGAGGCTTTTATGACCGTCATAAGTCGGAACAACATTGTTCACAGCCTCGGGGTTCTTCTTGAATGCTTCATATATTGTTGAAACCCTTCGGAGGCCTTGGCTCAATGGTAACTTGCGCAGATTAAAGCCGAAAAGATCATTCAAGGTATCTACATAAATTTTAACAATAAAAAACACGGACGAAGGAAGAGGTACAGACATCATAATGGAACAACTCCTTGTTCTGGAACCGAACCCTGTAATGGTTCGCCAAGAGAAATATCGGTTGTCCAGCGTTGCCAAAGCCGAGCCGCCATTGAATTGGGAGCAGCCATTGCTCGCTTTCTTTTTCACTTGATTCCTTTAAAAAACAGAGGAAGCTGTGCTTTAGGCACACACCGAATTTACTACGACAAAGAAATCTCACTCAACACAATTTTTGTCACCATTTACCTTCTGCTAACTACCAGGTTTTGAACCAGGGAGCAGAGTGACGCACGGTAACAAAGAATATTTCCAAACTACTACTCCTGAAGCAAACAAAGCTCTTGCGTCTGAAACAAATGATTGGAATGTCTAAACAACAACAAATAGACTGAAATGTCTCATTCCACCACTTTCATGAGACACTTGGTGGCCATGCAAATGTATCTCCAGTTCCAATTTACAACTATCTGGTTCCACCATAATTTGAAGATTCAAAATCAAATATTTTTGCCCAGTGAAAAACTAAAACGGCTACTCCAAAAACAAACAAAGCTCTTCCGTTTGAACCAACCGATTGGAATGTCTAAACAACAACAAATAAACTGAAATGAAAAACTAGTAGCGAAAAATTTCGATGATGGGTGGGGACTCCAACATTTATGATAATTTCCTTCTGGAGATGACTTTAACAATGTGTTTGGCTACCAAGTGTCGAGCCTCTTTGTCAATCAATGCAAGCATACATTGTGTTTGGCTACCAAGTGTCCAGCCTCTTTGTCAATCAATGCAAGCATCGATTAGTGGAGGGATTGAGAGATTCAAGGCATGTTGAAAACTACAAATTGATTATATAAATCCCAGATATTTGCAGAAAGTTTAAAGTTTATTTGCAAACTGTTGGGCTCTATTCTCAAATAAATGAAAATCATTTTCCAATACATGTCAATGGGAATGCTTAGGTCATCTCGCCGCCGGGTCTTGGGTCACAAAATCCCAAGCATACGTCACCTGCAAAAGACCAATAGAAGCCAAGATAAATCAATATTTAAATAATTCAAAAAATAAAAATTAATCAAAATACAGTAAAAACATTTGAAAAATAAAAAATTTAAATATGCCTCTCGAATTAATCCACCTAACCGATTCATATATATTCCCTGTCGGGAACATAATAAAAATGTATGGTTTGTTGAAAGTATTCTTTTATACAAAGAATAAAAATTTGTAAAGTGTATTTAAATGTTTGTTTGTTAAAAGTATTAGTCTCTACCAAAGTATGAATGATTATAATTTTTTTTAAGTAAGAAGGGATTCTTGTATGTACAGAACAAAACTAAGTTTACAAAGCAAAAGATTGTCCACTCCTCATAGGAATCTTCCAACTGTTATAGACTATAGTGTTTGCGCATAAGAGAAAAAACTAACGACCAACTAAGAATATGAAACCAAGCAAGAACAATTTGACATAGACAGTGACATAAGACATACAAACCCAACAAAACCTAAGCCCTTCCATGAAGGGAAACCATGCATACACTCAATGTAGTTATAAAATCACCCTACCATGAAATCCAGAAAAGGAAAGCAATGGCACCTTTAACCCAAATGTGAGTGACCCCCTTTGGATCAATGCCTTCTTTATTTAACCACTGAAGTCTACTGACATGCTCATGTGTGGCATTGAATTGATGGAGGGAAATAGTGAGTACATATGTGGATTCCCTCGTGCCACCTATGCATATTTCAATACCCATTAAAATCAAGAGTCGAGGCTCTAGACCTACACCTGCATCTAGGTTATTCCAATCTTGTGCATCCAAGCTGAGGAAGGTTTTCTCTACTTGATTGTCCTCCTCCTTCAAGAGAGAAGGCTCTGAGAGATCTGCTTTTTCTTGATTCCCTCATTGGCGAGATAGTCAACGAGTTTTTTTCCTTGTCACCATATGTGGCTAGTTGAGATAGCATTTATTTATTCTAGGAGAGTGCTCATTTGATGAACTCTTCCATCCGGGTGCCAACTTTTCGATAAGAGGTGAGTCAAAGTTCCATTGTTGAGTCGTGCATCCATTTGCATGATAAGCTAGGAGGTTCCTTCAACTATAAGATGAGGGAAGCCAATTCTCTTGGCTATAATGAGACCTTAAATGAGTCCTTCAATTTCAGCAACATTATTGGAGTCCTTCAAGCTAATGTATTTGGCAAATATCCTTAGTATTGATCCATATTTCCATAGGAAGACACCATCAAAACCAACAAGTCCATGGTTTGCTCTAGAGGCACCATCAAAATTTATCTTGAGGAAGCAATGTGGAGGAGGAATCTAGTTTGCAGGACTTGCGAGGTAGGGTCGATGCTTTAAGGTCCCTTCCTAGATTTTGATTGGACCCAGTTGTTGGGATTCATTTTTTTCTCCTACTTGTTCATTTGGAATCTTTAGCTTTCCATTAATGGAGCTAAAGAGTTTCGTGCACTCTAGCCTTGATCACATTCCACACCTCCTTAGTATTGAAGTTCTTATCTTTGAAGTTTCACCTATTCCTTTGTGGTGATACCTCCCAAACAAGAAATCCAAGTAGAAGCATCCATAGGAGCTTAAGAATCACATTCTAAAAAGGATTTAAATCCCGGTTTGATCTAGTTGATGCTAGATCCCCCCTTTCCCAATTCGTTCTTTGGAAAAGAGACAATGATTTATCCCAGAGATCAGAAGCAAAGGGGAAAGAATCAAGTAGATGAGCAATAGTTTCATGGTTGACTTGACATGATGGGAATTGAGACGGTCCCATGAATCCCCATTTAATGAAATAGTCCCTTGTGAGAATCCTTCCCTTGATCACAAGCCAGAGGAATGTAGCAAATTTTGGGAATAGATTGGTCGTTTCATACTTTCTTCGATATGGTATCTCTTGGCATGTTATCTTGACCCGTGACAAGCAAATATGGTTCTTTGACATTGAAGCTACCACATGAGAGATATGACTAGTGGAGCGCATCCCATCCTTCTTGCCTAAGTTCGATAACTCTGTCTTGGAGATCCTCCCAAAGAATGGTGTAATTTTCCTATGTCTCTCTATGTGGCCATTGGTCAGGATGCTTCCAATGTCTATAATTCCCTTTTGTAGTGTCGTCCCATTATTAACAAACATGAGTTAGTTCATTACCCTGTATTTGTTCTTTTGTTTCATGAAGAGGGTGGGTTTTCCAAATGCTTGGTAATTGTTGCTAAGAGTCCTCCTAGAACATATCAAAATTGTAATTTTAAATCTTCTAGAATCTATGCCATTGAATTATGTCATTGTTCTGTGATGCAAGATTCCATATTAGGGATCCCTCTATATTTTAGATAACTAGATATACTTTTTTCATATAAAAGGATTAACAAGTCACCCACAAAAAGTAAGTAAGTGTTCAAGTGTTCAATTGGCTCCAACCATATATTTTTGAGACAACATGTTAGAGATAAATCTTCTTATCTCTGAACAGTACAATAGAGTGACACCTAGATTGGTTAGTCTACCTCTTATATGCATCATCATTAGTGGAAGCTTTAAGACCATTAATATTACTCCCAAAGAATGGCAAGTTAACACATAATATATACTCTAATTCTGTCAATACAACTTAATACAATCTTTACTCCACTTTACTCCAATTGACGAGACTTTAAGGCTTGTTTCTCTTGGTTTTTCCATTTATTATTAAATTTTGAAGTGATAGATTAAAAAATACAACATGTTATTTTCTCTGCTGTAACTTTTGAGTGCCTTCACCATTTCTCAAACAAATTATATGGTGCACTAGAAGAAATAGAGCTCTATACTCTCATATAAAAAATTCAAAATTTCATTAAGCTTTGTCCCTAAATTGTTGCACAGACACATCGTCATTTTTCTAGGGTTGCGTGTCTTCAAAAAATTATCAAAAAACTAAAACATCATGAATAATTTTGGAATAGTGTTGCACTTGCACAATATGTCCTCTACATGTGTGCAAAATTCTATGTAAAAATAATAGCATTTAGTTCATGTAGTGTTGCACATGCACACACATAGACGTTATATTGTGCTGAAATTTTAAAAAGGCAATTTTAGAAAAAACAATTTTTGTTTTTAACAGAAATGAGAAGAGGTATTTTTGTATTGAATAAGAAAGGAGTACAAATTCCCCTTGGGATAAAAAATTACCAGGTAAAAATTCTGACCATCAAAACCATAAGTTTCAAGTCTAAAAATTGTTTAGATTTAAACAGAGCATTACAAAGTATTTCAAAAACATGTTATTCCCCCTAACATAGTAAATCCTAATATACCGGATGCATAAAATTAGACAAAAAAACATTAACAAAAAAACTCGGAGAAGTAGAAAATCATGTCTGCACCAGGTTAGCATCCTTAGCTGGCTAAATCGTGGAGACCTCGTCCAACAAAGAAACCTATATTTTTTCACAAGAAGGCCCATTATCTCCTTTTCTAAGTGAGTTTATTTTGTCTTGCATTCCTTCCAGTTTCTCTTTAAGATGAACATACTAAGCTTCATTCCTTTAATTTGCAAGCATCCTTTGCTCATGATGAAGATGCCTTAAATCAACAATGGCATTACGAAGCTCCACCAACTTACTTCCCATCACTCTTTCCATTTTCGATAGCCTACGATAAATGTC
The DNA here is from genome assembly GCA_001517045.1 of Pseudotsuga menziesii. Taxonomy (NCBI): domain Eukaryota; kingdom Viridiplantae; phylum Streptophyta; class Pinopsida; order Pinales; family Pinaceae; genus Pseudotsuga; species Pseudotsuga menziesii. Next base: position 11,381 of record LPNX010347362.1, read on the forward strand.
CTCAACTTCTCCCACTTGCATACAGTAACCACTCTCCAGGTCGTCTAGGTGGGTGTCCATGCACAAGATATTCAAAGGAATCCTTATTTTCTTTTACAAAACAACCTTCAAAATATCACACATGCAGCGTAGCTTTTTTTATAATCAACCATAGCAATCTTCGTATCCCAGACCCCATTCTGAATTTCCCCCATCCTATCCTCCTATGCAGGATGGGAGTCGACAAAGATCTTTTCCATGGCTCTAATATTTCTTGCATAGAGATTATTCCTACAAGAAAATCAATATCTTTGAATATTCTCAACAGCAGGAATGTAGCCACTCGGAGCATGAGAACCATTTATTTTGACAACTCTGAATCCATACGAGAAACACTCCATCCCAAAATACAAAAAGGGATCATAAGGAAACTTTACAGAGGAGTAACTGGAAACGAAACACAGGATCACAACGAGGTGAAGGAAAATTAATACCACCCTTGACTTCCTCCATCTCAAACCATCTGTCCCATGCTCCATAAATGACAATGCCAAATGGAATTACTATCCCATCGAACTGAGGCCCAAGAAATATCCTTCATTGAATTCCATAGAGGGGGAAGAGGACCCTTAATATTTAAAGTTGAAAGCAATTCACGCATTCCATTGTGGGTATGAGAGATTCACCAACCCTTAATTTCCCTTGGCCAAGCTTAGCGCCAAGATTGGCTTGTTTATTCGCTAAACAATTGTTATGCCGCTTGATATGAAGATATTGAACTTTAGTTGTATCCTTAGTGAAGGAAAGAATTCTCTTTTGCATGTTTCCTATCTCCTTTCTCTTCCTAGTCAACATGCTTTGCATGTCAATTGAATGACTATCCAAGAATCCCTGAAGACCTAAAAGTCATATATGCCAAGTTCCTGCATAATTTCAATACCTTGCATTATTGCTTCCAACTTAGCTTGGTTGTTCGTCCTCCGCCCCAATCTCAATTCGTAGGAAGACACCTGCTCTCCATCAAGGTTAAAGATTACCCCTCTTGCACCTAGCTCCCCTTTAGAAAAAACAAATTTTACAAACAACTACACAAAATTTCAAAAAATAAAATTTATATATTCTAAAAGCTTATTAAATTTCCTATATTTTGTCTTTTTTAATCCTCTTAAAATTCTTTGTGGAAACCTCTAATTGCCTCTTGAAGTCATAGGTTCCCTGTTTTTTCATATTTATGTGCAACTAAAGTGTCTTTAAAGGAGCTCATGATTGTGCATCAACCCATATTTGTTAGTGATACACTATCTCAGTCCATATAACATGCACACACTCTAATACATAGTTTCCAAAATCAAGAACCAATGACGAGGGATTTATGGATTGTTACACTTGGTGTGTATATTATACTTCTAGGGATGTAGACTCTAAAAAATGCATAACATTGATCTTCTTACTAGGTTAAGAGCATACGATATCAAATAGATGATGAACAACAATATGAAATCAAAACCAACGTAGATCCATCTTAACTTCATATATATCATGCCTCAAGAGGAATAAAACCCCTCCTGGTGCAAGTGCTTTTTAGAGTGAAAATATTAAAGGAAAGTTTGCACGCCAAGGGATTTGATCCTTCTTAAAAAATTGGAAATGAATTTTATCATATCTCTCATTGTCCAATAGATCAAATTTGACCTCAATAAATGTTAAACATTAGGAGATCATCAGTTGATAAGCATGTTCGTCATATATTTACCTCTATCAATAAATGTTCAATGTATTCATATTTTATTTTGTATATATTTGTGAGCATTTTATTTATGTATTCCATTCTTATTATATTCACATTTATGTTATTTATATTTTATTATGTTATATATATTCATTTGATTTCATGTTGTTTCATCTCAATATGGAATGTAATGTGTTCTCACTTTTAGTGTACTTTATGCAAAATATTATTATTATTATTATTATTTTGTTAACTACTATGTTTCAACTCCATGATGAGCATAAAAAAAATTGCATACCTCTCTCAAAACACTTCAATTACTTTATACATATAATTAATATTGATATTAAAATATTTTATTTAAAAAAAAAATAAAAAAATTGAAATATTTTTTTGTTATTATTATTTTTAATTCTGACCTAAGTGTAGGTGGAAGGATCACTCGGCCATAACAATTGGGAATTATTAGGGTTCAGCCGTAACGGTTGTGGTGGTAGCATTCTAGATCTTGTCCTTGACCTGCTTATCAGCAAGCTTTTGCAAACAACACCTAACTGGTCACATGGAAGCATCCGAGGGAGGGGCGACAGACCCCTCATGTCCTATCCATGACCAAACTGAAAAAAAACAGCGCACCCGACCATGATACAATCAAAACCATGCACATTGGTACCACAAAGATATTGATTTCTAATATGGAAACAACGCAAGAGACCCAAAAGGACCACGACGAACTGAACAATAGACTCCAAAGTACCAACACCTGCATAGAAAGAACCACATAAATGCCATGCATAACCCTACCTGCAAAAAGAATCAATGTGAGAGCCCAACACATGTGGGACCATGCACTAAATGGAAAATTCATCGGCATCTGGCCCTTAGAATAAGCACTCAGAGACTGGATTGAATAGAAATGGAATCCCAAAGCACACTACAACCTTCAACTGGGAACCAAAGGTTTCTTTACCGTCATCTTCCATAGGTTAGAGGACAAAGCTAGGGTCAAAGATGGAGGCCCCTATTTCTTCAACTTTGTAGGGTTGTATCTCAGGAACTAGACCAAGCGGTTCAACCCAGACAAGGAAGACTATACTTGGGCTCTGGTCTAGATTCGCATGTATTCACTACCACAAGAATATTGTAATGAAGAAACCCTCAAGGACATAGGAGATACATTGGGAAGCTATGTTCGAGCGGTTGAAAAGACAAAGCACAACAAATACACTTCTTACACCAGAATATGCGAATACATGCACATCACAAAAGCACTCTCAGATTCAATCAGCATGTTGCATGAAGACTCTGAATGGATTCAATCGCTTGATTATGAACATTTCCCCTTTAGATGTCGCAAATTTCATGAGCAAGGCCAATTGTACAGGGACTTCCCTCTTAATCAACACCATTCCAACCTCAAGTCCGCAGTGGAGAAAGATGAGGAGGGTTTCCAAAAATATGAAAGGAAAAAAAGACACAGCCGTAAAAACCCTCCAATGGAGAAAAAAGAAGATCATCCCACTACCAGCAACAACTTCAAGATCTTGGAGGAGCTCCCTAAAGATCCAAAGGAGCTTGAAACTGAAGAGGGAGGAAACCCAGATCTAAAATAGTCAAAATAAGACAAGCACCAAATGACCCATATTTATCAAAGAACCCTCCTTAATAGAATATGGGCCCTCATCCTAGTATTTGTATTCTAGAATATCTGGAAAGAAAGAAACAACCGCATCTTCAACGGGAAAAACAACAATGCTATGGAGGTTTGGATGGGAATTCAAAAAATTATTCAAGAAACTCCTTTAATTGGTGACTGGAACAACAATTATTACTCTAGTCTTCAATCAGAATGGGATATTCTGCTCAAATGGGGGGTGGATCTAAAATCCTTTACTCACCACACCTTCCCCCCCAAAACGCACATCTACAGCCCAGAGAAACGGGACACGCTGCTGATAGGATTCTACAAACATAATTTTGATGGTGTGTCCAAAGGAAACCCAGGAGAAGCAGGCTTCAGGGGAGAAATACGGAATTGCACAGGGATCATACAACATGTTTATTGTGGATAGATGGGACATGAAAACAACAATGCAACTGAACTATCCGGGATAATAGAAGGAATTCGAATGGCCATGAACTTAAATTTCCTCCCACTAATTGCTGAAGGAGATTCACAGATAATCCTCTCGCTAGCCACTCGCCTGCAGAATGGAGCACACAGGGAGAATATATCACCCAACCGACGAATGGAGTATGGACTAATCCATCTAGATGAAATTATTAAAAACTGCAAAGCCATCACCTTCCACCATGTCAGAAGAAAATCCAATTCATTGGTCGATCGACTTGCCAACGAGGGGGTTTGTTGTAATTATGCAATGAATCATAGAAATTTTATTTCTCTCGGCTTAGAGGAATTGCTTAAGGATTGTAAACAGATTGCCAGCCCGTATATTCCAACCCTAGATGCGGGTGACACTCGAGACCTCAACATGGGCCATTTGGCACTCAGAACACGTGGCTATGGAGTTGGAAACATGGTTGATGGGGGCGTTGTTGAATTAAATGACGAGGGTGGTGAACTTCTTTCCAACCCCGCAAGCAGATGGAAGGTCCTATCAATTATGGGCTGTAACGCAGAAGAATTAATCCCTGCGTGTGTGTTGATGCTTGGAAAATTCCCAGGTACAAACAGCAAGGATTCTTCCCAATAATCGATCCCAACTAGATCATTCACCGTTTGGTATCGGGAACTCATCCAGTTGGCAGCCTGGCTACCGTAGATTTTAAAGTTTGTTTAAGTATTTTACCGGTTGAGGCCCAAACCACCGTTTATGTAATTTTCTTTATATGGAGGAAATGCAAATTCCTAAACTAAATGCAGGTCACTGGTGACCAAGAGCCCCACAAGTGATGCGTAGGTTCTTACCTCCCATCTTATCACTCCTTCTCCTTAATCACTTATATAAATAAGAATCTAAGCAAACCAATTATATTCTAGCATATTCTAAATTAATCTATCCTATTCCCTTAGGGAACAAGTTTAAAATAAAGAGAGTAATGTACTGTAATTATCCATAATGAATCTTGCAAATAATTGTTCCAATTCCATACACATAGTTACAACAGAAAGATTAACAAAGATAGCTTTGAAATAACAAAGTATTCATTACTCAATTTGTACACAGAATTTTATACGAAAAGTAAAATCATTCATCATTAAGGAAATAGTTCATAAAAGTCAGAACGATCTCATAGTTATACCGAAACTCAATGGAAGTAATTCCAAATTTGAAATTCCACACAATCCATGTAAGACCTGTGCAGTCCTTTCCCAGCAAAATTGTCCTTCTTTATTAGCAGAAAAATAGTTCTTCTTACAAAATAAACCAGCCTCCTTATGCCAGCGAAAATTCCTATCTATTCTACCTCCTACCTCTATTTATACTATAATTACAAATGACTTCTTGAATTCCCTGACTTTAGGACTTCCAAATTTTTTTCCTTTAGTGTCTTGCACTAAGAAAAAATAATAAATTACATAAAATGACAAAATACAAAAAAAGACAAAATTTCAAGTAGGCTCAGCTGTCTTTGAAATGTATTTCCCCCACGCATTAGCTTCCCCTGTAATGGTATGATAATCTATTGGCTCCAACAATCTCACGATTACTTCATGTACAACCAATTGTGTCTCCACATTAGTCACTTTCGCTGGACTCAATCTGTACAAGTCTTCCAAGAGATAATTACTGGCAAAGGCTTGTGCAATTTAGGTTTTAACCACTTCTTCACTAATGATTTCAATTTTCTAAATGTTTTGTTCATATTCATGCAGTCTGTCTTGGAGATATTTGATATGTTGATCCTTGTTTGAGAAGTCATTGGATTTTGCAACCGAAGAAAGTTGGCATTTATTATGGACTTGGTGCATATTTTTGAAGAGCTCTATGCATTTCTCCAAAGTCTTTTCAATTTCATTATTCAATCTTACAGAATATTTTCTGCAAAATTATAGGAGCGTCGATTAAATTTTCAGAACTCCTGCTGTCTTCTAAGGAAAGTGTTCAGGAAAAGTTGAATTGGCCTCTACCCAAGTCAGCTGGCTTTGAATTTTCTTGCCGACTTCTAGCAATCCAGTCCTGAAACTAAGTGATTCATCTGTTGTTTCATTCAATCTTGTCTCTTTCCACTTGACTTTATATATCTCATCCCTGAGACTTGCTTGGACTTGATGGATCTTTCTTTAGATCATGCAGGCCTGATCACAGAAAGAGGTAATGTCAGGCTTCCTCTCATTGGTTGTCTTAAGTTGGGCATCTAGTGTTCTGTTCTCTATCACTAATTCATCTACCCGGGTTGTTAGTTCTCCTTCTTGTATGTTTGCCATAGATTTCTATGATTCTAATTCCAAAATTATATCCTCAAAATCATTTTTATCTCCTTCCATAATGGTAACTTGCACCTCCAATGCATCATTTTCCAATTCTAAAGTTTGATGCTCCCTTTGGAACCTTTCCTTTTCTGAGAGAGTCGCCTCGTGTTTCCTTTTTAGTGCTAAGCCTTCTCCTCTCTCCTTGACTAAAGTGTCTTTCATTTTAAGCATCTTTTCTTTATGATGTTTGACATCTTCCACCAACTTGTCGACGTTATCATCGTTGTCTTTCGTGGCTGCTATATTCACAAATGCTAAGAATTTAGGGTCCTTATTAGTTCCTTACACAACGTTTTTCTCAGTCACTGTAACCACATCAGGTTAGGTGTCAATCTTTAATCTCTTCTCTGATATTTTAACAATAGTTTTCCTCGCCAATTTGAAAAAAATGGTATCTAAGCATGCCAATGTATGCTGCTTAGATGGGGTGTAAGGAACGTGTCCAAGTTATGCAAGAGAAATGTTGTCGCCTATAATCGTGCCACTTTATGAGGTAGGAAGGCTCATCTAATTGTCTTGGGAAGTGTCATGGTCTAAATTTTCTCTGTCCTTATCCTCCTGCTCTTTCTTTTTTAATTCTTCAGTTGCTTTCTCAGCTTCCCTTCACGCTCCTTCTTCTGCTTCCATTTGTAATATTTATTCCTCCTCTTTTTTCCTTTGAGCCTCCTAGTCTTGTTTCTTCTCAGCTTCTTCTTACAGTCTCTGAGCATCCTCTACTCATTACCTTTCAGCTTCTTCTTCTTGTAGCTTCAAGGTCTCTTCCTTTTGCTTCTGCTTTTCTGTTGTAGTGCTTCTACCTTTGCCCTCACTGGTGCTTCCCTTTTTCTTGAAACTCTTACTCATAGCAGTCATGTTTTTGGTGTTGCTGTATACCTCCACTTATTTATCAAAATGATGAGCGTACTCATAACTATTAAATTGAGCACATAGATCCGTGGACAAACACACAACTCATAGGATAGATCACACAATTTACTCAGTTATTGAAGAATGAAACAGTGCAAAAAAATGGCTTGCAGCTGTGAATGCTTTTCATTAATCAAAGAGTAATTAGATAATAATTACCATGAAGTACAATGGATTTAATAGCCACAAGCAAATCGAATCCACATGAGGAAATTCGAATTGATTAGACTCTACTTGACTATAGGTAACTAAGACCTTGTCTAAATCACTATCGGAGGACTCAATAGTTAACTGACCTTATCTAAACCATAACCGAAGTTCATCATAGTTCTAAAACACAACTCAAGTGTTACATTCAGTGTTGACTAAGGATAATTGACTGTGGTAGGTGAGAAATTCGCCCCTCCTGAGTGTAGTCCAGTAAACCTAGAGCTAACTGAATGTAGAGGACTAGAATTGAATGTAACTGACTCCTAACTTAGCTTGCCTAGTCATCAATTGAACTGAACTGACCTTGGTTGGTTTCGGCACTCCGAGTGGCTCCTAAATTATAGGGATTGGTCTAGGAGGCTCCTAAACTGATGCAATTAAATGCAATCAGTGGCAGTAAGCCTCAATTAGTGTTCTCCACACTTTAGTAACTGAAACATCTGCCCCAATTAGGCCAAGTGTACCCAATGGTGCTAATGACTAAAAATAGACTGGATCGACTCCCGATTTAGACATATGACCAAATTGGACAAGGGAGGATTAATAATCCTAACACCCGCCCTGAGTGCTAACTTGGACAATCTGTGGGCCCTGGTAAATAAGACCATAGGTCACCCATTACATCAAGTAAAGTAAAGTAACTGCTCAAAAACAAGGTGTTGGGGAAAAACCACATGGGAAAAAAATCCCCCCCTCTAATTAAGCAGGTAGAATCAGGATCAATCTGGTTCTTCTATGCACAGGTATCATGGGGCCTAGCATGTGAAACTCTCCATAATTATGTCTGGAGGAATCTTCCTCTTTGGAAGAATAATGATATGCTCAACTAAATCAGAAATATAGATAGATGCCGGATGAAGACTAGACCCATGTAGAGCAACTAAAGTCAACTGATAAGTGAGAAAAGCTTCTTGAGGATTCATTACATGTGAGGAACACTCAAGAAACTGATATGTTGTAGCCATGAACAACAAACCATGAGTGGTAAGAACATCCCCAAGTGTTAGGAGCAAGTGTCTAGGCGGATGCAGAAAATCTTCCTCTTTACCAGTTCTGTGAGGAGATGAGCATGTGATCAATGGTAGAGAAGCACTGGGACTGTTGAGAGTGAATGCTTGAGCTATATAGTCTGATATGGATTTTGAAACATCTAATGAATCACATAATAAAATATCAGCAACCTCATATGAGGAAACTAACACCAAATCCCCATCAGCAGTTTTGAAGAGAAAGTGCGGTACTTGATTTTTCACATCGAAATTGGTGAGAGAATCTACAAGCATGACTGAAAGCTCTTGGATTTTAAAATATGAACCAAATAATATCAGATCAGAAATTAAATCATATCTAAATATGTTCAAAACATATCCAAAACTGTGAAATGGAATCAAATCCCCAGCAGCAGTTTTGTAGGAGACTTGCGGTACTTGTTTCTTCACACCGTTGATGAGAACAGCTACAAGCAGTACTGAAAGATTATGAATTTGATATATTAAACCAAGAAATATCATATCAGATATAAATAAGATCATATCAGATCCAATAAGGTTAATATCAGATTCAAATAAATGGTTAATCGAGATGGTGGATGCACAGCTTTCTTCTTCTTCAAAATTCTGAATTTTGGTGCATGAAATCTTGCAGGAATTTACTGGAAATTATAGATCATGGGGAGTGAATGGATCAATCTGGTAATCTGATATTTCTTCCAAAATATCCAAGGTACCACATATTTTCACACCAGCAGCAAAATTAGAGGGAGAAAAATCAAATTTACTTCACTTTCAGAAGCAATTACTAGTAAATTTGGCACAAAATTCAAAGGAAAAACATCGGTGAATGTTTGCATGGAAGTGCAGCAATATTTTTCTTCAATATCAGAGATTCAAATGTCTTCTTTTGTTTCAGAAATATGAGGAGATGAGATATTAGGAGAAGGAGTCACTGCATGGAGACTGTCTTCAATTCAAATTGACTGTGTAGAAGCTTTTGCTTCTTCTTCATCTTGAACAACTTCATCAGAGAGAGTGGAGGCCAATATTTTTGGATCAAGGATGCTTATGGTGCTGGATGTGCTCTCCAAAGTGCTATTATGATCCTCATCAATCATTCCAAAGGATCTGTCCAATCTTGTCCAGAGTTCCTGTGGATCTTTAATAGATCTACTGAGGTCGTGCAAGCTAGGAGAAAGAGCAGTTTCATTATTCCAAAAGCTGCATCACATGCATTTAGCTAGTCATTCTCACTCTCAAAAGACTCTCTACCGAATCCATCAGACACCCAATAGAGATCTTGTCTATTCAGAAATACAATCATCTTCACCTTCCATTGAAAATAGTCTGAGGATCAGGTGAGAAGAGGAACTAATGAATTCATTTCGAAGTTATACCTGCAAAACAACAAAAAAGGGCACCGTAAGGTCGGACAGCCTGCACTTTTGGAATTTTCTTCACACCCAGCTTAGTTAATCAAGTAAGATTGATCAACAATTCCTTTCCTTGGGGTATTAAGTGGTAAATTCTCCGCTTCTGGTGCAGTGCTGGAAGGAGCAATTTTGCTCAAAAAATGATCCAGTGGGAGATCTGAGGAGGAGAAGTGCCTTGTCCGACGAGGCTCTGATACCATATTAAATTGAGCACATAGATCTGTGGACAAACACACAACTCACAGGATAGATCACACAATTTACTCAGTTATTGAAGAATGAAACAGTGCAAAAAAATGGCTTGCAACTGTGAATGCTTTTCATTAATCAAAGATTAATTAGATAATAATTACAATGAAGTACAATGGCTTTAATAGCCACAAGAAATTCGAATCCACATGAGGAAATTCAAATTGATTAGACTCTACCTAACTGTAGGTAACTAAGACCTTGTCTAAATCACTATCGGAGGACTCAATAGTTAATTGACCTTGTCTAAACCATAACCAGCGTTCATCAGAGTTCTAAAACACAACTCAAGTGTTACATTCAGTGTTGACTAAGGCTAACTGATTGTGGTAGGTGATAAATGCACCCCTCCTGAGTGCAGTCAAGTAAACCTAGTGCTAACTCAATGTAGAGGACTAAAACTGAATGTAACTGACTCCTAGCTTAGCTTTACTAGTCATCAACTGAACTGAATTGACCTTGGTTGGTTTCGACACTCCCAGTGGCTCCTAAATTGTAGGGATTGGTCTAGGCTCCTAAACTAATGCAATTAAGTGCAATCGGTGGCAGTAAGCCTCAATTAGTGTTCCCCACACTTTATTAACTGAAACATGTACCCCAATTAGGCCAAGTGGACCTAATGGTGCTAATGACTAAAAATAGACTGGATGGACTCCCGATTTAGACATACGACCAAATTGGACAAGGGAGGATTAATAATCCTAACACCCCCCCTGAATGATAACTTGGAGAATCTGTGGGCCCTGGTAAATAATACCATAGGTCACCCATTACATCAAGTAAAGTAAAGTAACTGCTCAAAAACAAGGTGTTGGGGAAAAACCACATGGGAAAAAAATCCCCCCCTCTAATTAAGCAGGTAGAATCATGATCAATTTGGTTCTTCTGTGCACAGGTCTCCTGGGGCCTGGCATGTGAACCTCTCCATCATTATGTCTATAGGAATCTTCCTCTTTGGAAGAATAATGATATGCTCAACTAAATCAGAAATATAGACAGCTGTCGGATGAAGACTAGACCCATGTAGAGCAATTGAAGTCAACTGATAAGTGAGAAAATATTCTTGAGGATTCATTACATGTGAGGAACACTCAAGAAACTAATATGTTTCATCCATGAACAGCAAACCATGAGTGGTAAGAAAAGCCCCAAGTGTTAGGAGCAAGTGTCCAGGCGGATGCAGAAAATCTTCCTCTTTACCAGTTCTGTGAGGAGATGAGCATGTGATCAATGGTAGAGAAGCACTGGGACTGTTGAGAGCGAATGCTTGAGATCCATAGTATGATATAGCTAATGAATCACATAATAAAATATCAGCAACCTCATATGAGGAAACTAACACCAAATCCCCATCAACAGTTTTGAAGAGAAAGTGCGGTACTTGATTTTTCACACCGGAATTGGTGAGAGAAGCTACAAGCATGACTGAAAGCTCTTGGATTTTAAAATATGAACCAAATAATATCATATCAGAAAGTAAATCAGATCTAAATAGGTTCAAAACAGATCCAAAACTGTGCAATGGAATCAAATCCCCAGCAGCAGTTTTGTAGGAGACTTGTGGTACTTGTTTCTTCACACCGTTGATGAGAACAACTACAAGCAGTACTGAAAGATTATGAATTTGATATATTAAAACAAGAAATATCAGATCAGATATAAATAATATCATATCAGACCCAATAAGGTTAATATCATATTCAAATAAATGGTTAACCGAGATGGTGGATGCATAGCTTTCTTCTTCTTCAAAATTCTGAATTTTGGTGCATGCAATCTTGCAGGAATTTACTAGAAATTCTAGATCATGGGGAGCGAATGGATCACTCTGGTAATCTGATATTTCTTCCAAAATATCCAAGGTATCACATATTTTCACACCAACAGCAACATTAGAGGTAGAAAAATCAAAATTCTGTTCACTTTCGGAAGCAATTACTCATAAATTTGGCACAGAATTCAAAGGAAAATCACTGGTGAATGTTTGCATGGAAGTGCAGCAGTATTTTTCTTCAATATCAGAGATTCAAATGTCTTATTTTATTTCAGTAATATGAGGATATGAGATATCAGATATCTCATGAACTTCCGGAGCATCAGGAGAAGCAGTCACTGCATGGAGACTATCTTCAATTCGAATTGACTGTGTAAAAGCTTTTGCTTCTTCTTCATCTTTAACAAATTCATCAAAGAGAGTGGAGGCTGATATTTTTGGATCAAGGATGCTTATGGTGCTGGATGTGCTCTCCAAAGTGCTATTATGATCCTCATCAAACCTTCCAAAGGTTCTTTCCAATCTTGTCCAGAGTTCCTGTGGATCTTTAATAGATCTACTGAGGTAGCGCAAGCTAGGAGAAAGAGCCAATTTCATTATTCCAAAAGCTGCATCACATGCATTTAGCCAATAATTCTCACTCTCAAAAGACTCTCTACTGAATCCATCAGACACCCAATAAGAGATCTTGTCTATTCAGAAATACAATCATCTTCACCTTCCATTCAAAATAGTCTGAGGATCGGGTGAGAAGAGGAATTGATGAATTAATCTCAAAGTTGTACCTGCAAAACAAAAAAAAGGGCACTGTAAGGTCAGATAGCCTGCACTTTTGGAATTTTCTTCACACCCAGCTTAGTTAATCATGCAAGCTTGATCAACAATTCCTTTGCTTGGGGTATTAAGTGGTAAATTCTCTGCTTCTGGTGCAGTACTGGAAGGAGCAATTTTGCTCAAAAAATGATCCAGTAGGAGATCTAAGGAGGAGAAGTGCCTTGTCTTACAAGGCTCTGATACCATTTTAAATTGAGCACATAGATCTGTGGACAAACACACAACTCACAGGATAGATCACACAATTTACTTAGTTATTGAAGAATGAAACAGTGCAAAAAAATGGCTTGCAGCTATGAATGCTTTTCATTAATCAAAGAGTAATTAGATAATAATTACAATGAAGTACAATGGATTTAATAGCCACAAGCAATTCGAATCCACATGATGAAATTCAAATTGATTAGACTGTACTTGACTGTAGGTAACTAAGACCTGGTCTAAATCACTATAGGAGGACTCAATAGTTAACTGACCTTGTCTAAACCATAACTGGAGTTCATCGGAGTTCTAAAACACAACTCAAGTGTTACATTCAGTGTTGACTAAGGCTAACTGACTGTGACAGGTGAGAAATGCGCCCCTCCTGAGTGCAGTCAAGTAAACCTAGCGCTAACTGAATGTAGAGGACTAGAACTGAATGTAATTGACTCCTAACTTAGCTTGACTAGTCATCAACTGAACTGAACTGACCTTGGTTAGTTTCGACACTCCTAGTGGGTCCTAAATTATAGGGATTGGTTTAGGAGGCTCCTAAACTGATGCAATTAAGTGCAATTGGTGGCAGTAAGCCTCAATTAGTGTTCTTCACACTTTAGTAACTGAAACATGTGCCCCAATTAGGCCAAGTGGACCCATTGGTGCTAATGACTAAAAATAGACTAGATGGACTCTTGATTTAGACATGACTCCTGATTTAGACATATGACCAAATTGGACAAGGGAGGATTAATAATCCTAACAATAACATACTTCTACAAACGTACAATGCTCTGCAACTTTTCCATTTGCATCATTTCTACCAAAACTCTTCTCCCCAAAGCGGAAGTTTTCCAAATCTCTTAAAAATTCAGATGCGCTTTTGATCTTAGTGAATATATGCAAAATTGCAGTGGTGGGAAGGATGCATTTTTCATATCGAATAGGAATTTACCTACTCCATATATGAACAATTATCTAACTGCTTCCTTGTGGACTACATAGTTTGTTGCATATCTAGGTAGCAGTGATGGGGCTCTGGAGCCTCCATACATTCTCAGGTAAGTTCCTTCCTGAGAAAAATAGTAATCCATGTATTCACAGATAACCTACATGGCATTTTTTGAGAATAATTCAGGCTCTTTAAGGAAGATGAGCTCATACAAAGGCATTAGAAACTCTTCACATATCGACCTGTAGAAACTTGAATACTTATGTGCCCAAAGAACTTGATACACAACATATATAGGGGTCTTGGTGTGATCCCAGGTGCAACCAAGCTTGGGGAATGGGTTTCTTCACATGATGGAGTCAATCAAGTAAGAGGCCATGTAGAATTCTGGCCTTCTCTGAGTCAACCCTCCCTGTGTGGCAGTGACACATGGTGACAAGCTGCTCCATATAATGCTCTCTCAATTGAAAACTGTGCCTTCAAAGGCCACATAGTATATTAATGGGATCCAACTTAATTTGTACAATTTCCCTTTTTCCCAGCCAAAGATCCTATTCAACATTAAGACTATGACCTTATAAGGGGGGCATAAACTTGCAGACTCGTACTTGACAGTTGCCTTTTGGTGCAACTGTCTTCCTACCATCGTCATCCTTTTGGCATATTCCATAATGTCCAAATCCACTTTTTAACCCACTCAACCATCATCATAACCTGTGGGGTTGGTAGTTTGCAGGCCTTCGCTGTGTATGTCAGAGTGAAGGAAGAAAAATATTCCCCTTCTATGTTGGAAATAATCATCATGTCTGGGTATGTCTGGGGTAGAATCCATCCGATACTTCAGTACATTGGAAAAGATCTGGGCGCGTGGTTGCCTTAGTAATGCATGATTTCCTTCTATTTACATATAAGGACATATCTTCCAGGACTGCATCAGGGATATTTTGGTCTCTGATCATCTAATATATTTCTCCCCACTTGAATTCCTGATCGGCCCCTGTGATGGCCTTAGTGTCTTAATACGTGATTTCAATCTTAGAGATAATCTCCACATCTGAATCAACCTCGGTGGCCTTAGATTTCTTCTTTCCGCTCTTCTTAGGCATGGTGTGAGGTGATAACCGAAATGGTGGCATGATCAAAGTAATATATGTCTAAGTAATACTAAAAATTTAAAAACAACATGCATTTACATCAACATGGAATAACTGAAATGAGAAGCCAAGTTACAAAGGATATCAAAAAATGATTGTTCCTTCAAAAAGAATGAGATTGCAGTCATTGTTTACTATGATAGAGGAAAACAGAGTTGTGTTTACCAGTTCATTATTAGCCACTCAGAAATATTTTTGTGAGGTGGAGAGAAATCACTCCCCAAAGGTTGTCCAGTCCTGGAAACCAGACTTAGGAAGACTCTGGTTGTCGGCCTTGGTAACTGAAAACCCTATGGGTTGTGGATGTGCTTTTATTAGAGAAAATACCACGCAAACTAATAGCAAAAAACCTACTATGATGACTTTAAAACCATAACCCTCATTAATAAATAGACCTTTTAAAGCTTTTATAAGAACATAGAACAAAAGGATGGGTTTATGTGCCTATCCGTCAGTCGTTGATATGGGTATGGTGCTTGACGTAGAGATGCGAAAGCTCCAGATGTCTGGAGATAGTTGGAAGCATCCAAAACGGGGTTTGTGGTAACAAACTGTAGCCAACTAACTGCATTTATATATAAAAAAATACAAAACTACAATTAATGTGGTGGTTGGTAGCAATAAATGTGGCAAGTTAAAAATGTCATTTTGGCACCCACTTGAAAACTTGTCGAATAACGTCGATGTATTATCAACAACCTTTTCGAAACTCTTTGATGTATCAGCACTGAAAATCGAGTCTTCGCCACTGCGTCGGCTATAAAACCTGCATTTCACCGACATTGTCAGTGAAAAATCAACAAAGTCACCCAATATGTAAACACTCGGCAAACTTGTAAAAAACTCCCGATGTGTCGACGATGAAAAATGAGTTTTTTCGATAGCATTGACTTCAAAAACTGATTTTTACCGATAGTGTCGGCTGCAAAAGTTGAGTTTCGTTGATAGCGTCGTCGAAATATCAACAACAACTTCTGATGAAAATGTCGGCGAAATCTCAACAGCAACTTCCGATGAAAATGTCGATGAAACTCGGAGAATTCTTTCGATACAAAGCTTTGACGGTGAAACCTAAGTTTTTTGCGATAATGTTGGCAAGAAAAGGTGAGTTTTGTCGATAGTGTTGACTGAAATCAATGAGAAATTCTGATATAACTCGTCGGAAAAAATCAAGGAATTATTTCGATAAGAATTTCTACTTGGTTTAAAACTTAAAAAACTTGGCCAACAAAAACAACTTCAAAAAGAATTGGAAGCCACTCGTTAGTGAGTTGCGACCGTGTTGGGAGAACTCACTAAGTTCATCCGATGCGTCAATTAAACTGGCTGAGTTGATTCGATCCATCGACAAGACAGGATGAGTTGACCCGATGCGTCAGACAAAATAGCAAAGATATTCCGCTGTGTCGATGAAACTCACTAAGTTCTACCGACACATCGGGAGGAAAACCAGAGTTTTTTAACTTAGTAAAAAAAAAATTCTGACTCAAATAAATGAAAAAAATCAAGTGTTGGAATGAAATGAAAACCAACGTAGATCCATCTTAACTTCAGAACTATCATGCCTCAAGAGGAATAAAACCCCTCCTGGTGCAAGTGTTTTTTAGAGTGCAAAATCTTAAAGGAAAGTTTGCACCCCAAGGGATTTGATCCTTCTTAAAAAAAATTGGAAATGATATTTATCATATCTCTCATTGTCCAATAGATCAAATTTAACCTCAATAAATGTTAAACATTAGGAGATCATCATTTGATATGCGCGTTCATCATATATTTACCTCTATCAATAAATGTTCATTGTATTCATATTTTATTTTGTATATATTTGTGAGAATTTTATTTATGTATTCCAATCTTATTATATTCACATTTATGTTATTTATATTTTATTATGTTATATATATTCATTTGATTTCATTTAGTTTCATCTCAATATGGAATGTAATGTGTTCTCATTTTTAGTGTACTTTATGCAAAAAAATATTATTATTATTATTATTATTTTGTTAACTACCATGTGTCAACTCCATGCTGAGCAAAAAAAAAATTACATACCTCTCTCAAAACACTTCAATTACTTTATACATATAATTAATATTGATATTAAAATATTTTATTTAAAAGAAATATTAAAAAAATTGAAATATTTTTTGTTATTATTATTTTTTAATTCCGACATAAGTGTAGGTGGAAGGATCACTCGGTCGTAACAGTCAGTAATGATTAGGGTTCAGTCATAATGGTTGTGGTGATAGCATTATAGATCTCATCCTTGACCCCCTTACTGACAAGCTTTTGCAAACAACTCATGACTGGTCACATGGAAGCATCCGAGGGAGGGGCGGCAAACCCCTCATGTCCTATCCATGACAAAATCGAAAAAAACAATGCACCCGACCATGTTACAATCAAAACCTTGCACATTGGTACCATAGAGATATTGATTTCTAAAACGGAAATAACACAAGAGACCCAAAAGGACCATGACGAATTGAACAATGGACCCTAAAGTACCAGCACCTACATAAAAATAACCACAGAAAGGCCATGCATAACCCTACCTGCAAAAAGAATCAATGCAAGATCCCAACACATACAAGGCCATGCACTAAATGGAAAATTCATCGGCATCTGGCCCTTAGAATAAGCACTCAGATACTGGATTGAATCGAAATGAAATCCCAAATCACACTACAACCTTCAACTGGGATCCAAAGGTTTATTTACCATCATCTTCCACAAGTTAGAGGACAAATCTAGGGTCGAAGATGGAGGCCCCTATTTCTTCAACTCTGCAGGGTTGTATCTCAGGAACTGGACCGAGCGGTTCAACCCAGACAAGGAAGACTTTACTTGGGCTCTGATCTAGATTCACATGTATTCACTACCATAGGAATATTGGGATGAAGAAATCCTCAAGGACATAGGAGATACGTTGGGAAGCTATGTTCGAGCGGTTGAAAAGACAAAACACAGCAAATACAATTCTTATGCCAAAATATGCGAATACATGCACATCACAAAAGTGCTCTCAGATTCAATCAGCATGATGCATGAAGAATCTAAATGGATTCAATCGCTTGATTATGAACATTTCCCCTGCAGATGTCGCAAATGTCATGAGCAAGGCCACTTGTACAGCGAATTCCCTCTTAATCAACACCACTCCAACCTCAAGTCCACGGTGGAGAAAGATGAGGAGGGTTTCCAAAAATATGAAAGGGAAAAAAGACACTCCCACAAACACCCTCCAATGGAGAAAAAATAAGATAATCTCACTACCAGCAACAGCTTCAAGATCTTGGAGGAGCTCCCCGAAGATCCTAAGGAACTTGAAACTGAAGAAGGAGGAAACCTAGATCTGAAACAGTCAAAATAAGATGAAGCACCAAATGACCTACAGAACTGTAAGGCAATATCTACACAAAAAACCTCTGAATCGTTGCAGTAGCAGAATGATAACATCCTAGAAATACTCAAGGATGAAAAAATGGTGGATATAGAGGTAGGGTGATTGGATCTCTTAGGTTTGGAAGATACTTGCACAAGAAGATCCTTCATATCCATACCCCCAACTCATATCCAACTCTTGAAGGAAGCCCTGGAAAAATCAAAATCTAAAAATAAGCTTGGAGTCCATAGCACACCCCATAAAGACAAGCAAAAATACCAAAGAGACAACTGGAAAAAAGGCAGAAAGACGGATCTGTAAAGAATCATCATGCTTGGCACAAGGTTAGTTGAATCAAGCCAATATTCCCAACTAACTGAATTATTTCCTTCTATAACCCCTAGTTCTCAATGAAGATCATTTCCTAGGATATTAAAGGCCTCAATGGGTGCTCCAAGAACAGATGATCAAAAGGAAAATTCTTCAAGATAAGCCGACAGTTTTATTCTTACAAGAGACCAAATGTTTCAACCACACCTTTCAAACCCTATTAGCTAAACTATGGAGGGGTTGTCAAAGTATAGAAATAGATGCTTGTGGATCCTATGGGGGAATTTCAATGGCCTTGGATCCCTCCTTAGTTTCCTTGAACAATTTCTCTTCTACTACAAGCTACTTGTTTGCCTCTTTCCACATTCTAGGAACCAAATTTCATGGTTTTTTGCTAAATATCTATGGACCTCAAATCCCTGCTCTGAAATTAGATCTGCTTCATTACATGGAGTGGTTTACGCAACATCATGCCGACTCCTTTATCATATTTGGATGACACTTCAACATGATCATTGCTCTAAGCGACATAAAAGGAGGGAGAGTAACTCTAACACGTGAGGATATCAACGTCAAAGCACTCATAGAAAATTGCAAGTTGGTGGACCTCCCCTCCTCATAAGGTTTTTTTACATAAGACAATAGAAGAGGAGGAGATAAGCTCATTGCCTCAAGGTTGGATAGATTTTTAGTTTCTAAAAACCTCATGGAATATGTTGGATATTTGACCACTAATGTACTCCATCCGCAGGGTCGGATCACTGGCCCATTTCATTTATATGGAAGAATACATAAGCCCACAAATTTAAGCCCTTCCATTTTGAAAAAAATTGGCTCATCCAACCGACCTTCCAAGACTCTGTTCAAATATGGTGGGAGGACATGAATGCTCCGAGGTGCTCCAAGATGGCTATAATGCAGCAAAATCTAGAAATTCTCAAGGGAAATCTCAAATGCTAGAACCACAACACCTTTGGGAACATTTTCAAAAACAAGAGTGATCTGGAAAAAGAACTTGAAAAAAATCAAACAATCATCATGGAAGAGGGACAAACAATGGATAACAAACTCAAGGAAAAAGAGATCATGGAAAATCTTGACAAAACATGTGAACAAGAGGAAATGTTCTGGAAGCAAAAGGCCAGGATTGGGTGGCTTAAAGAAGGGGACAGAAACACTTCCTTCTTCCATCGCTCAGTCATTCAACACCGCAGCCACAATCACATTTTCAGGCTCAAAACTGAGGATGGTGTTATATGCTGGAAACAAAAGAATAAATTGACCAGGAACTCATTCATTATTTCCAAGACCTGCTTACGAAACCAGTTCCTTCAAGAGCGCAGACCATTAAGGAATCCACCGATCACATTCCTAAGATCCTCACTCTGGATCATAATGTTGCACTGATGAAGATCATATCTTTACAAGAAGTGGAGACTGTTCTCAATTAGATCGTGGATGATGAAGCACTGCGACCAGATGGTTTCACCATTAAATTCTTCCATCAGTGTTGGTACATGGTAAAAATTGAAGTCTTGGAGATAGTGAAAGAATCATGCCAAAAACTCTGGGTCTTGCATGCTCTCAACGTGACTTTTCTCACCTTAATTCCAAAAGAGAATGGGGCTGCAACTCTTGGTAAGTTTTGATCCATCTCTCTTTGGAATGTGGTTTATAAGATCATCACCAAAGTGATTTCCAATGGATTAAAAACCCTCCTACATTTTCTCATCTCACCTGAACAAACGGGTTATGTGGAAGGAAGAAAAATATTGGAAAGAATCATACTCACCCACGAAGTCACCCACTCTTTGAAATTACCAAAAATCCTAGAATGCTTATCAAACTTGACCTTTCCAAAGCCTTTGACAAACTCAGCTAGGAATTTATGAAAAAAATGCTTCTTACTTTTGGCTTCTATCAGGAGTGGAACAAGTGGATCCTTGTCCTTACTTCTTCTACTTTCTTTTCCTTCCTGGTCAATGGAGAACCCTCCACCACTTTCTCCCCTACCAGAGGAATTCATAAGGGAGATCCGCTTTCACCCTTCCTTTTTATCCTTATGGTTGAGGGTCTCAGAATACTTCTAAAAGGAAAACTTTTAGAAGGATATATAAGAGGACTTTCTTTGCATGACAACCCCTCGCACATCTACCAAAAATTTGTCTATGATAATCTTCTCTTTGGCCATCCCTCTGTTTCAAAAGCACAATGCATTTCAAAGGTCCTCCATACCTTCTCGGAGGCTTCTGAAACCATGCTAAACCTTGAAAATTCTTAGTTCTGCATCTTTAACACCATCCTAATCACTCAACACAATGTTGCTCACATACTTGGATTCTCCATATCCCCCCTTCCCTCCAAATATATTGGTGCCCCCCTTTTTGACTCTTCCATTAAACATTCCTCTTGGAAATACCTCCTAGCTACACTGGAGAATAAAATCTCTTCCTGGACCTTGAACCTTGCTAGCAGACTCACCCTCCTCAAATATGTACTGCAATCTATGCCCCTCTACCTCTTTTTCAGATTTGGTTTCCCCTAAATGGGTTCTCAAAGCCATCTGCAATCTATAGCGTGAATTCCTCTAGAGAGGGGAAGGTAATCAACACAAATGGGCTTTGGTCAAGTGGAAAATAGTCACCCTACCCAAGCGGGAAGGAGGCCTTGGTATTCAGGATCCTGAAATAAATAATGAGATCCTCTCTGCCAAAATTTGGTGGAATTGGATGGTAAAAAATACCACCCCTTGGGTGCTATTTTGGAATAAAAAATATGCACAAGATTGGACCACATCCACCCTGATTCCATATGATCTAGACCCAACGGGATCGCTGATATGGAGAGCAGCTAATTTTCAGCATGCTTTAATACATCAACACAACCTCTAGGAAATTAGAAATGGAGCCCACACCAATTTTTGGCATGACTCCTGGAAACAGTTATCTAAATTATCAGGCCTCTTCAACTTGTAGGAGCAGAAATTCATGCAGAGGATGGATAGAACAACTGTCAAGGACTTTTGGAAGGGCACTAATCGAGACCACTTTCGCCTATGGAAAGAACCCACTGAGTGGGGGCTAATGGAAGATGATGCAACTCTTAACACCATCTGGTTGGAACTCCATAAGATACATATTAAAGTTTGGGAGGAAGAAGACGTCGTCATATGGGGACACAACACAAAAGGAACCTTCACCACCAAGCCTACTTACTACAAACTCAAAGACAAGTGGAACTTCCGGATCCCCTCTAGAAGAGAATATGGGAATCCAACTTTTGGCCCAAAATCTCCACTTTCCTTTGGCTACTCACTCATTTCAAGATCCTAACCTAGGATAATTTGGTAAAGAAGGTTTTCATGGCCCATCCTTTTGTGTCGCATGTGGGGAACATTTTGAAACAATAGACCACCTCTTGGATTCTTGTGTGATGGCTGGCACTATCTGGAATCTTGTGCAGGAGAAATGAAAAATATCCAAGAGAATCAAAGGTGATGTGATCAAAACTCTCCAAATGTGAGGTGAGAATCCATATCAAATCATGCTCCTTAATAGACTATGGGCCCTCATCCTAGGATTTGTAGTCTCGAATATCTGGAAAGAAAGAAACAACTGCATCTTCAATGGAAAACACAACAATGCTATGGAGGTTTGGGTGGGAATTCAAAAAATTATTCAAGAAACTCCTTTAATTGGTGACTGGAACAACAGTGATTAGCCCAGTCTTCAATCTGAATGGGATATTATGCTCATATGGGGGGTGGATCCAAAATCCTTTTCTCACCACACCTTCCCCCCCAAAACGCACATCTCTAGCCCAGAGAAATGAGAGACGCCACCGATAGGATTCTACAAACTTAATTTTGATGGTGCGTCCAAAGGAAACCCAAGAGAAGCAGGCTTCGGGGTAGAAATACGAGACTGCATAGGGATCATACAACATGTTTATTATGGATACATGGGACATGAAAACAACAATGCAGCAGAACTATCTTGGATAATAGAAGGCATTTGAATGGCCATGAACCTGAATTTCCTCCCACTAATTGCTAAAGAAGATTCACAAATAATACTCTCTCTAGGCACTTGCCTGCAGAATGGAGCACACAGGGAGAATATCTCACCTAGCCGATGAATGGAGTATGGACTAAGACATCTAGATGAAATTCTTAAAAACTGCAAAGCCATTACCTTCCACCATGTCAGAAGAAAATCTAATTCATTGGTCGATCGACTTGCCAATGAGGGGGTTTGTTGTAATTATGCGCTGAATGATATAAATTTTATTTCTCTCGACTTAGAGGCATTTCTTAAGGATTGTAAATAGATCGCCAGCCAGTATATGCCAACCCCAGATGCAGGTGACACTCGAGACCTCAACGTGGGCCATATGGCGCTCAGAACACATGGCTATGGAGCAGGAATCATGGTTGATGGTTGTGTTGTTGAATTAAACGACAAGGGTGGTGAACTGCTTTCCAACCCTGCAAGTAGATGGAAGGTCATGTCCAGTCTTGGCTATAACGCAGATGAATTAAGTCTTGCATGTGTGTTGATTCCTAAAAAATTCCCAGGTACCGACAGTAGGGATTCTCCCTAGTAATCGATCCCAACTAAATCGTTCACCATTGGTATGGGGAACTCTTCCAGTTAGCGGCTCGACCACTGTAGATTTTAAAGTTTGTTTAAGTCTTTTACCGGTTGTTGCTCGATCCACCGTTTATGTAATTTTATTTATATGGATGAAATGCAAATTCCTAAACTAAATGCAAGTCACTGGTAAACAAGAGCCTCGCAAGTGATGCATAGGTTCTTACCTCCCATCTTATCACTCCTGCTCCTCAATCACTTCTATAAATATGAATCTAAGCAAACCAATTATATTCTAGTATATTATAAATTATTCTATCATATCCCCTTAGGGAGCAAGTTTAAAAGAAAGAGAGTAATGTACTGTAATTATCCATAATGAATCTTGCAAATAACTGTTCCAATTCCATACACGTAGTTACAGCAGAAATATTAACAAAGATAGCTTTGAAATAACAAAGCATTCATTACTCAATTTGTACACAGAATTTTATACGAAAAGTAAAATCATTCATCATTAAGGAAATAGTTCATAAAAGTCAGAACGATCTCACAGTTATACCGAAACTCAATGGAAGTAATTCCAGATTTGAAATTCCACACAATCCATGTAAGACCTGTGCAGTCCTTTCCTAGCAAAATTGTCCTTCTTTATTAGCAAAAAAAATAGTTCTTCTTGCAAAATAAACCAGCCTCCTTATGCCAGTGAAAAGTCCTATCTATTCTACCTCCTACCTATATTTATACTATAATTACAAATGACTTCTCGACTTCCCTAACTTTAGGACTTCCAAAATTTTGTCCTTTAGTGTCTTGCATTAAGAAAAAATAATAAATTACATAAAATGAAAAAATACAGAAAAAGACAAAATTTCAAGTAGGCCCAGCCAACTTTGAAATGTATTCCCCCCAGGAATTAGCTTCCTCTGTAATGGTATGATCATCTATTGGCTCCAACAATCTCACAGTTCCTTCATCTACAACCAGTTGTGTCTCCACGTTAGTCACTTTCACTGGACTCAATGTGTACAGGTCTTCTAAGAGATAATTATTGACAGAGGCTCGTGCAATTTAGGTTTTAACCACTTCTTCACTAATGATTTCAATTTTCTAAATGTTTTGTTCATCTTCATGCAATCTGTCTTAGAGATATTGCATATGTTGATCCTTGTTTGCGAAGTCATTGACTTTTGCAACCAAAGAAAGCCGACATTTATTATGGACTTGGCGCATTTTTTTGAAGAATGTTGTGCATTTCTCCAGAGTCTTTTCAATTTCATTATTCAATCTTACAAAATATTTTCTACCAAATTCTAGGACCGCTGATTCTATTTTTCAGACCTCCTACTGTCTTCTAAGGAAAGTGTTCAAGAAAAGTTGAATTGGCCTCTACCCAATTCAACTGTCTTTGAACCTTCTTACCGACTTCTAGCAGTCATGTCCTGAAACTAAGTGATTCATCTGCTATTTCATTTAATCTTGTCCCTTCCCACTTGACTTTATATATCTCATCCACAAGACTTGCTTGGAATTGATGGATCTTTCTTCAAATCATGCATTCCTTATCACAAAAAGAGGTAATGTCAGGCTTCCTCTCATTGGTTGTCTTCAGCTGGGCCTCTAGCGATTTGTTTTCTATCACTAGTTCCTCTACCCGAGTTCTTAGTTCCCCTGCTTGTATGTTTTTTGCAAATTTCTGTGATTCTAATTCCAAAATTCTATCCTCAAAATACTGGTTATCTCCTTCCAAAATGGTAAATTGCACCTTCAGTACATCCTTTTCCAATTCTAAAGTTTGATACTCCCTTTGGAACCTTTCCTTTTCTGAGAGAGTCACCTCATGTTTCCTTTTTAGTGCTAAGCCTTATCCTCTCTCCTTGACTAAAGTGTCTTTCATTTTAAGCATCTTTTCTGTATGATGTTCGACATATTCCACCAACTTGTCGACATTATCATCATTGGCTTGCGCGGCTGCTATATTCACAGATGCTAAGAATTTAGGGTCCTTATTAGTTCCTTCCACAACGATTTTCTCAGTCACTGTAACCACATCAGGTTGGGTGTCGATCTTTAATCTCTTCTCTGATCTTTTAACAATAGTTTTCCTCGCCTTATCGAAAAAATGGTATTTAAGCATGCCATTGTATTCTGCTTAGATGGGGTGTAAGGAACGAGTCCAAGTTCTGCAAGAGGAACGTGGCCGCCTATAATCATGCCACTTGATGAGGTAGGAAGGTCCATATGATTGTCTTGGGCAATGTCCCAGTCTAAATGTTATCTGTCCTTATCCTCCCGCTCTATCCTTTTCCCTTTTCGTCATGCCGATGATCCCATTTTAAAACCAATTCTCCTATTTCCAAACTCTCCTTCCCAGTTTTTTGCTTATTAAACCACCTCTTGATAGTTTATTTTTTTTGTTTAAATCTTTCTTTGGCCTTAAGTCTAGGCGCTTCAAGTTTCAGCAGATTGTTAATACGTGCTTGTAATACTTCACTACCAGATCCTCATGAGGCTTGATCTAACTGAGAGGATGGAAGGAGAATATTTGGGGGTAAAATAACTTATTTCCCATAAACCAAAGTATAAGGAGACACTCCTAAGGAATTCTTGGGGATGACCCTATCTTCCCATAGTGCATTTGAAGTGTTGTGTGCCAATTTATTTGATTCTCAATCACATTTTTCTTCAAAATTCTGATGAGATTTGTGTTTGTTGATTCTCCTAACCCATTTCCCCAAGGATAATAATTTGCTAAATAATGTAATTGTATTCCCTTTTCACATGCAAATACAGCTATCTTCATGGATTATAAAGAAGAAGCATTATCGAAAACAAGGGAAATTGGAACCCCAAACCTGGTCATGATGTTTTCTTGCAAAAAATTGATGACCACATATTCATTCACTTTGCATAGTGAAACCGCTTCGACCCATCTTGTGAAATAGTCTGTAGCTGTGAGGATATATCGATGTTGTAGTGAAGAATTTGGATTGATTTCTCCAATGATGTCTATACCCCATTATTCAAATGGCTTCGAAATAATGATAGGTTGTAATGGTCCAGCTTATTTTAACAATCTCCCACCACTCCTTTGATACACATCGCATTTTCTTGCATAAGCATGAGCATCTTTGAAAAGTGTTGTCCAATATTAGCCAACTCTGAGGATCTTGTGAGCAGTGGTATCTCTGGAGAAATGTCCTCCCGCAGGACTGTCATGTAATTCCTTAACTACTTTGAAAGCTTCTTCTTGCTCAAGGCATATCAATAACACTCCATCATATTTATTACTGAAAAGGAGTCCATTAATTATCTAGTAGGAGGCTGACTTCAGACGAAGTTCCCTTTGTTGTTTGGAATTCTAATGCTCCGGTAAATGTCCTTGCTGGAGGTAATGCACTAGGTCCCTGTACCAAGATTTAGGAGCAGTAAAGATGGGACGTACATCAGTCATGTTTAACTCCACTTCATTCTCCCAATCACAATATTCATTAGTATGACCTTCTGCAAGTAACTTACATAGTCCTTGACATTTAATAATAGTGGCTGGATTGAATTCTAAATCATACTCATGTAGTGTTGTCACCTAGTTTCCTCTTCACTCACCCAATTCTTTCTGTACAAAGAGGGTCCTAACAGTCGGATGAGGAACAATCACTTTTGTCCTGTTTTTCAAAATGTAAGGTTTGAACTGTTTGACTTCTTTGAAAACGACGTATGCTTGTTTTTCTACAGCGGGGTAATTCAATTCATCCCCTCGTAACTCGGCGCTCATAAATGATATTAGGTATTCATCTCCCAATTCTTCCTTCTGCGTGAGCACCACTGCAAATGAATTGTCCAAAGCAAAATTATATAGAATAAAATCCTTTTCAAAATTGGGACTTCTTAGAGAAGGTGCATGAGCTATCGTTGTTTTGATGTTATTAAAAGAGACCTTCTTGACATCAGTCCATTTGAATTGCACGCTTTGCTTCACCATTTGCTGCAAATGTTTCATGATTTGTGCAAAGTCTGGTACAAACCTTCAAACAAAATTTATTGTACCCATAATTGATTGCATAGCTTTTTTATTATGGGGTAAGGGAATCTGAGATATAACTTCAATTCATTCCGGGTCTATGGAGATTCCCTTCTTTGAAATAATATGACCCAACAGCTTTCCTTCTTGAATTGCGAAAATGATTTTCTTTGGATTCAAAGATATGTCATATTTTCTACAGCGATCGAAAATTTGATTTAAATGAAAAGCATGATCTTCCCTTATCTCAGAGAAACATGTAACGTCATCTAAATAGACCACCATACTATGGTCGATTAGTCCTCAGAATGCGATAGCCATTGCCCTCTGAAATGTAACCCCAACATTTATATGACCAAAAGGCATTATTCTATAAGAAAATGTTCCCCACTTCGTGCGAAATGTAGTTTTCATCCTGTCTTATTCGGTAACCAAAACTTGATTGTAGCCTAAAAATCCATCTAGAAGGGAGAACAACTCTGAACCTGACACCATTTGAATAATTTGTTCCATTGGTGGAACTGGATAGTTGTCTTTATTTGAAGCTCTGTTCATATTTTGGAAGTCAACACATAACCTTATTTCTCCTGACATCTTTCTCACTAGAACCAAACTAGCCACCCATTTTCAATGTTGGACTCTGAAAATAATCTTTGCATCGAGTAACTGTTATACCTAAATCCTGTCACCATCATGTGATGAGATCCTTAACCTCTATGTTTTCCCTTAATCCCAAAACTTAGAATGGATACATTCTCTGAATATCAATTCTGCTTGAAAAAACCTAGCACCGCGCTTACCCTTTGGTTGATGAGCGGTACCTTCTTCAACACCGCCTGTGTCCTGTTATAGAGAAGCGGTGCCACCATGAAAGTGCTTTGTCTTTGAATCGGTTCTCACCTAAACCGCTCTGTCATAAGGGAACAAAAGCGGTACCCTAGGTAAAATGGGAAAAAGAGAAGTTTCTTGATGCTTCTAGATCATGAGCCTCATGTCCTCCGTTATCCCTATCAATATGGGTTAGTTGAGCTCGAGATCCCTTTTGGTAGGATCTTAGAGCCACCTCACCCACATTTCTCTCAACTATCCCTATCCAATGAGTCTTATAAATACAAGATCATGTCCATAGTTCAGGGGAGGAGAAGAATAGTAGAGTTATGCTGCTGAATTGATACCCTAGCCTAATCCATCAGAAAGAAATTATGGAGCAAGTTGGAGCTATCGAGGATGAGGTTTTAGTTTTGTGAAGGAGTGTCTCGACACTAAGGCACATGGCTGTAACCTCTTTCACTTATTCTCTAATGCAAAGTTGATTTCCTTCCCACATGTTTGTTGTGTAAATCTCACATATATGTTAATGGATTCCTTAGTCACTAATATGGATGTTTAGATGTTTTTATGGATGCTTTGATGTCTTTGTATGTTTGATATGTCTTATTGGTATACAGGTCCTTCGTCAGAGTTATATTCCAGGCTTCTATAACATTCAGGGAAGGTCTTCAACCGATTTATTCACTCCTTTGTTCTAGATCTGAACCATTCAGACCAGAGGAACAACTTCTGTTCGCAGAAGGTGCAATATTCCTAATTACAAATCTGGTGACTCCACTGGGGATCAAAGCAAATTTTAGTTGACCTGATCTTCCTCAGTCCTTGAACTGTTGTCCGAATCCAGGCTCCATCTCCAACTCTCTTCAGTCATATCTGCCATATGACTTAGTGAATTTTGGTTTGAAACTTTCAGATTTGAACTATTTCGACTTTATATGCTCTTTTTTACTGTCAATTCATCAGTATTTACCTTGATTTGATCAATTTTTAACTTGAATTCTCGTTCTCCTTGTGTTTTGGATACATTCAGGGAACCGCACATGTGCTATTGGCAATAAGCGATGCCACCACCTGAACCCTGTTAGCCATAAACGGTGCCACCGCCTGATTCCCTTAATTCAGAAGTGGTGCTCATCCAAAACTGCTCTGTCAACACCCCTCCAACGCGGTGCCAAGTAGGCCTTGTTCCAGAACTAGTTTTTGTGATTTTTTGCAAAAAGTTAGATTTTGCCTGCTTTCATCCCTACACTGTCAGGCTTGTGTTTTGAATCTATATGCTCATGGTTGAAAATTATGTGGTAAAAATTGGGTTGATTGAAGAATTCAAAAGCTAGATTAGGCTTGTTGATTTTTTGTGTGCTTTCATGCTTGTTGGTTGTGATTTTGAAAGGAATTTTTTGAAAGCTTAGGTTTCAGATTAGATCTCTTTTCATTTCATTTATAAAGACTGAAAGAAAAACTACTTTCTTATCATCTTAATTTCATTTTTCCCATAGAGGACTTCTTTTTGCTTATTAAAAAGAAAATCTTTTGATTGAGATTAGGTCATTATCATTACTGAGCTTAGGGCATTGGATCTCTGATTAGCCTCACAAGATTCCAGGTTCTCTTTGTTCTTTTGTCTCTCTTGCATTAGTACTATCTCATCAAAAGAAAAAGTAGTGTATTTTTAAGTTAGATCTATCTATGTTTAAAAGAAAAATAAAAAAAATAGAGTGCACATGCATGAAGAGTGCTTGTGGTTTTTCTTTTAAGAAAAGAGACTCTTACCCCTTTGATTGCTTTCAAAAAGAAAAATGAGTTTGGAATGTGTTGCTTGTCTTTGGATTTGAATTGTTCAAATTAGTTGTTTGGGAGTTTTTGGTTTTCAAAATGAAAAGAAAATACTCTCTTTCCCTCCCATAAGTAGGCATACCACGAACGGTAAAGTGAAATATTTGCATCTACATTCTGCATGGTTTTACTTTTCCGTCAAAATTCCATGCATTCACCTAACCATCCACTTTAAATTTAACACTATTTATAGGCTTAAAATTTACATAGCAATTTAAGTGATAGGCTAGAGACATGTTTGAGTGTCGTTAAGCATAGGAGCTGTCGTTACTCGTCCGCATTACATCCCGGGACTCGCACAGTTATTCCACGTACCATTGGTATATCGAACGGTCTTTCACATACCCTTGCGGTATATAGAAAGGTACTTCACATACTTGATTGTATATAGGAAGGCCCCTTGTGAACGGTTATGCATTAGACAACACTACTACCGATTTGAGCTCCCACGTACTTTGCGTATATCAGGAGACCCCACTAGGATACCTTATCTATCTGAGAAAAGCCCTTTGGTCGTCTTTCTTGGAACCATACACTAAAAACAACATTAAGGGAGATTACTATGCACGTACCCTTGAGTTATATCATGAGTGGCACCTTCTTGACATTCCTGGTGAGAGACTTGACTATCTGAACTCTTGCTGTCATTTAAGTTTGCTTGTTTGGCCTATAGCTTGAGTAGGGAAATTTTTGGTGTGTTTTCTAGTTTTGAGACCCTAGGTTAGATAGGAACTGTACAAACTGGTTGAATTAAGAAAATCCAGAAGACTACGGGACTTGCCACCTGATTTTATTCCTGTTTTAGGAGAAAATCCTATGGAAGCTATCGACCAAGGAGCTGCGACCAACTCCCAAGTGGGAGAAAATGTGGTTGCAAAAAGTGGAGATCCATATCCTTCCCAAGGTCCTCCCTTGGTCCAACAACCTTCTAGGGAAAATATCTTGTTCCATTCTCCCATGGAAGTTCATGTTGATGATACTTACCATCCAAATTATGGTCCCAATGCTCCATTTTGGGATACCTCTATAGGACATGCCATTGCTTCGTTTGGAACCCGTTTAACCTCTTCTGAAGAAGTTTCACCAAATGAAGAAGAATGTAGAAAATACCAGGCAGCTATTCTCCATGCACAAGAAATTGAAAATAAAATAGATGACATATTGGGTACACCACCACCTCGTTCAGCAGTCTTGCCTATGGGATATCGCTCACTTGCTAAATCTATGAGACCCGTTGAACCTATCCTAGATCGCACTGTGACTCCACATAATCCAGGTCAAACTCCCAACCCCAACACCTCCCATATTATGTCTATTCCAAATCCTCCTGGGTATTCCGCACCTGGGACACAACATTCAATTCATGTTTCATCAATACCTTCTAGTGTCGGGGGGAAACCCCCGGCACGACCTACGTTATTTGTCACCGGAATTGTAGCTAGTCATGGGAAGACCTCTAGTATAGAGCAATCTACAGTTTATGTCCCTCCTACCCACATGAATGTGGTTAACCCCACATCCATTTCAGGTCATCCCTTGGGAGCACAACCTGTAACCAATCAAACATCTTGGGGGTATGGTTACACAGAAAATCAAGTACCTGTAGGAAATGTCAATTACCAACCTAATCCTACAGGAATGCCTTATGTGGGAATTCCATACCCTAGTAACACTTTCACGCCATGAGGGCAACCTAACTGGTCTTACATGCTAGCTATGGGAGGGATACCTATACATACTGCGAGGGGTGCCGGAGGTCCTCCCCTTGGGGGGCCTAATGGTCCTGGAGGGCCTGGTGGCTTTCCTCCTTATGGTCCTAATGGTCTTGGTGGCTTCCCTCCTAATGGTCCGAGAGGGTTTGGTGGCCCTCCTCCTAGTGGTTCTCGAAGCTCCAAAGGTTTACCTCCCAGGGGTCCGGGAGGGTTAAGTGGTCTCCCTCCTGGTGGTTCAAGTGGTCCTGGTGGTCCCAATGGTCCTGATGGTCCCAGAGGCCCTGGTGGTCCTCCTCCTTGAGGCTCCGATGGTTCTAATGATCCTGATCCCAGAAATCAACCCCCTGCGGGTGGATCTTCCGTCGATTCTTCATCACAACAACCTGTCTATTAGTATACTTACGGTCCTACTGATACTTATATGCCCTATCAATACTACCAGTATGTGCAACCTAATCGCTAGTTACCTTTCCTAACTAACAACTTTGGACTTGCCTGATTTGTCCAAGTTGATTAATGATCCCATTCAACATAACCCCTCATTGCCTCCCATTCTGGTAAATCTACCATCGGACATTCCAAAGTTCGATGGGAAGTAGGGAGATGATCTGAAAAACCACATCATGACATTCCTTTTGTGGTGTTCTTCGAAGTCCCTTATGGATGATTTAGTTTGTTTAAGACTCTTCTAGCAAACTTTGACTGGTACCGCCATGAAATGGTACATTGAACTTCCACAACATTCGTTTGTGGATTTTGGTTCTTTGGAAACTGTCATTCTTACACACTTTCAGCTTCCTATCCATTATGAAATGGGTACAGATCTCTTAACTTCTCTGTGATAGAACACCTCCACCCACATATCTAATCATATCCATGAGTGGAGAAGGCGGAGAAGACTTATTAAGGCTCCTATCCCAGATCAATTGTTAGATCATTGGTTTACCAAATCTTTGTTTCCTCCAATCGCCCGAGATGTGACTATGGGTGGTGCCGTTACTGAAGAGAAAGCCATTAGTTGAGCCCAATATCTGGACTTGGTCTATTCCCAGTCCAGAATGTGGTATGACTTGATCCCTCAAGCTCCTCACCCAAGTACCCATCCTGCTAAGGCACCAGTACAAACCCCTGTTGATGGGATTGTTGGTTCAATCTAGTCCCCGTCGACAGCAAAACCTGCCAAGCAACCCCAAACTTCCACCCCTACTCCTTCAACTCCTAAGGTTCCCGTCGAGGTCAATTCCATTCAAAGTATTCAAACGCCCGGCAACAATAAAAAGAAAGGTAAAGCTAAAAACAAAAAACATGGAAACCAACAGGAGAATCCAAAACCAACCATCAATGAGAACAATAAAGGGAAAAGAAAAGAGAAATATCCATGTCTGCTATGTGGAGGTGACCATTTCATGAAAGAGTGTCCTCGTCGTGATGAAATCACCCAATTTTTAAAAACTAATCTCACCCCCGCAGTTCTCATGGATCCTTTTCCCTCTCAACAACAGCTGATAGCCCACATGTCTAATCAGGGAAACTCTAGTTCTTCAAAGGAAATTCACATGATGTCCTCAGACATTATTAGTTTGCAAACTCGAAGTCAAAGTTATGAAAAACCCATAGACAAGAAACAAGACAATTCTTCTTCAGGAAAATCTCCCTCTACTGGTTCTCCCGAGTCCTCATCTACTGTTCCCCTAACCATCGAGAAACCTAATCTCGACATGGTTTTGCGTCCACCCAAGAGTACTCTTAGGAAGGTTGTTTTTAACCCTAATTCCCGAGCTGCTCAATTTTATAATGTAGTTGAAGATCTTGCTCAGGAACCATGTGCAATGTCTACCTTGGAAGTACTCCAAAGTTGTCCTACAGAACGCAAAAACTTGTTAACTACGTTAGGAGCTTTAGATCTGGACAACACTAATTTGATCCATTTCAATGTTGAGAATTATAAGTCTAGACTACCTCACAAACTCACTTTCCAAATCATAACGAAAGTAGTTGGAAAGAGGGTCTTTCAAACTATCTTAGATGAAGGAGCTTCAACTTCGGTTTGGTCCCTGTCTTTTTGGAAAGCTATTGGCTCTCCTGAGCTTGTAACATCACCAACGACTCTAAAAGCCTTTAATGGGCAAGGTTTCCATCCCCATGGTATCATACCAACCCTTTCAGTCGAGCTTGGGGGAAAATTTGTTTCTATTCAAGTGGAAGTAGTGGATTCCCCGCTAGATTACAACCTCCTTTTAGGAAGAAATTGGTTTTACGCCATGACTGTTGTCGCTTCGACGATATTTCGAACTGTCCAATTTCTGCATCTAGGGAGGATTGTCACCATTGACCAGTTTGATTTCTATACGTTGGATGTTACTACCTCTATGGCTAATAACATCCCTATGCTAGGCTAGTCCCCTCCTCCTTACCAGTCGATTAGGGTAGGCATGCTGAAGGATTTGTCCCTTATGG
The DNA here is from genome assembly GCA_001517045.1 of Pseudotsuga menziesii. Lineage (NCBI taxonomy): Eukaryota > Viridiplantae > Streptophyta > Pinopsida > Pinales > Pinaceae > Pseudotsuga > Pseudotsuga menziesii. The sequence continues at coordinate 45,396 of LPNX010347362.1, forward strand.
GGATTTTTTCATCAACTCCTCCTAACACAGACATGGCGAGAGTAAATATGATTTCGTCATTTGATTATGATCCAAAGGGAAAACAAATTGTTGAGTCCACCTCGTTGATTCTGCATGAAACCATGTGCAATGGTATCCAAACCATTTTCGATGACCACGCTGATGAGCTTCATCTAGTGGCTTCGGACCCTTACCACCTACCCTACTGGTTAGAACCCTCTCTTCCTATTATGGATTATCTCTCCCATACTTTTCCTTCTGATGATTCCATTATGAATATCATGAGTACGAATGAGCCTAAATGGGAGGATCATCATCATTTATCCTCATTCCTCCCCAACACCAGTTCGGTAGACCATGATTTTGCATCCCTTTTTTCCACTGATATTGTCAACACACCTCAAACTCCTGTATTGTTGCAAAACACAGATTCTGAAGGAAACCTCTGCAACATTACTCAAACAAATCCAATTGAAATATCAGCCAAGCTTGGCACCCTTGAGCATGTCCATGTTGGGAAAAACTACTCAGCGGAAGAATCTGAAGCATACCGAGCACTTTTCAAACAATTCTGAGATGTTTTTGCCTAGTCTTACGAAGAAATGTCGGGGATAGACACATCCATTGTGGTCCATGAAATAAAAACCTATCCCACTACAAAACCTGTCAGGCAAAAACTGAGACAAGTCCATCCACGGAAAGCCACAGCTATCAAAGATGAAATAGAAAAGCTTCTAAAAGCAGGGTTTATTTATCCCATACCCCTGACAGAATGGGTATCAAATGCCGTTCCTGTCAATAAAAAGCAGGGCACCATTAGAGTATGCATCGATTTCAGAGATTTGAACAAAGCTTGTCCCAAAGACAACTTTCCCACTCCGCATATCGACCAGATTATCGACAACTATGCCGGAAGTGTCATCTTTTCATTTATGGATGGATTTTCGAGTTATAATCATATTGAGATTTTACCCACCGATCAGCACAAGACAACATTCATTTTCCCATGGGGAACCTTTGCATATAGGAAGTTACCATTCGTCTTGAAAAATGCTGGAGCGAAGTTCCAGCGTGCTATGTCCTATGCGTTTCACGATATAAAACATATTGTTGAACCATACCTTGACGACCTCGCAGCTCATTCACAGCGATGGGAGGACCACCCTGGTCATCTTAGAGACATTTTCTTGAGATGTTGTCATTATAACATACGGCTCAATCCTCATAAATGTGTTTTTTGCGTTGAGACGGGATCCCTATTAGGTTTTGTGGTTTTTAAGGATGGCATTTAGATAGATCCGTTGAAAATTGCCGCTATTCTATCTCTACAAGCCCCAACCAACCTTCTAGAACTCCAAAGTTTACAAGGGAAGGAAAACTTCCTCCATCGTTTCGTGTACATTTTGTAGAGAAAACACACGGTTATATGTGTCTCCTTAAGAAGGACACTCCGTTCTTTTGAGATGACCAAGACCAACGAGCCTTTGATAATCTCAAACATGCTCTGACTCATTCACCCGTGATACACCCCCCATATTATTCAAAGGATTTTCTCCTATACATTTTTGTCTCCACTACTACCATCGCTATGGTTTTGGTGTAGGAGAATCCCAACGGTCAGGAACACGTGATTTACTATGCTTGTAAGAATCTCATGGATTCTGAAACTTGATATTCATGCATGGAGAAATTAGCATTGGCCACAGTCATTGCTGTTCAAAAATTTCGTCACTACATTTTGCTCCGCACAACCACCGTATTGGCATACCAGAACCTTATGTATTACATCCTGACTCGTCAGGTGCTCAGGGGGAAGTACTCCCAATGGATAGTCATCCTACAAGAGTTTGATCTGAAATTTGCCAAAGGCATATCAAAGAAATCCTTGGTCTTTGCTGAGCTCATGTGTGATCTTCCCTGTGCTTCGACGGAATCTGAGCCCAGTGATTCATTCTCGGATGAATTATTGTTCCTAATAAGCACTATTGACCCATGGTATGGATATTTTCTCATCTATCTCCAGACACAAAGGTTTCATCCTACTCTATCCCGTGACAATCGTCGTCGTATCCATCACCACGCAAAATACTACCTCATCTTGAATGACACTTTGTATAGATGTGGTATCGATTCCATTCTCTGGCGATGCCTTACCCATTAGGAAGCTGAACAAGTGTTGAATGATTGCCACTATGGAGCATGTGGCGATCATCTATCTGGGATGGCTACAGCCCAGAAAATCCTTTGCGCTAGCCATTTTTGGCCTTCAGTATTTAAAGATTGTCACGAGGTTGTTAAGAAATGCCCACCCTGTCAACATTTTTATCCGAAAAAGCACACTCATCCTGCTCCCTTACACCCCGTCATTGCCGTTGGCCCTTTCACCAAATGGGGGATCGATTATATGCATTGTAAGCCTACCTCAGTCGGGGGGCATGGTTACATCATCGTAGTCATTGACTATTTTACAAAATGGGCTAAGCCCATGCCTACATATGCAGAGGACGGTAAGACTACCACTCTCTTCCTGTTCAATCATGTGATAGCAAGATTCGGAGTCCCGCAGTCCATAATTATTGATCACAGATCGCATTTCCGTAATCAAATGATGGAGGAACTAAGTGCCAAGCTAGGTTTTCATCATGAAAACTCTATGCCCTATTATCCACAAGCTAATGGTCAGGTCGAGGCCATTAACAAAGTTTTTAAATTGATGCTTCGTCGGATGGTTGGAGACCATAAATCCAACTGGAACCATATTCTTTTCTTCGCTCTTTAGGCTTACAGGACTTCGGTGAAAATAACTATTGGTTTCACACCTTTTCAGCTTGTCTACAGACTAGAATTTGTCTTGCTGATTCAATGTCAGATTCCATCCTTGAAACTTGACGTCGAACTTCTCCCAGACACTTCTGTAGAGGAAGAGAGATTTTTGTACTTGAATAACCTTGATGAAACTAGAAGAGATGCTGCATTAGCTAATGAGGCACATAAGAAACATGCCAAGGTGCAGTATGACAAGTCTGTCCAACCTCGTTCCTTTAACAAGGGTGACCTAGTTTTGACTTATGATCAGAGATATGACAAACTAGGGAAAGGGAAGTTCAAATCCATGTGGTACGGTCCTTTCTTCATTTCCAAAGTTCTAGAGAAAGGGGCCTACGAGCTCGTGGACTATGATGGAATCCCCTTAGGACAAGCTTGCAATGGGTTGTACCTGAATAGGTACTATGTCTAGATCTCTCTTGGATAGTATCTTGTATATATGTATATTACTTGAATTTTAGTGTGCTTAAGTATTTTCAATATGGTTTGAGTTTAGTGTCTGTATCTATTTATACCATGTTTTGGTCATGCAGAGCAGAAGAATTTCTACGGATTCACTGATGGTGCTTGCCGCCATACCTTGAATATTGCATCAGCTGCTTGGGTTCTCTATTCCCTAGCTTACAATTTGGTCAGTTCAGGAGCGGTTTGTATTGGTCCCGCTACCAACAATATCGTTAAGTATCGAACAGACATAGGTATTTTGACTAAAGCTGCCTCCCAAGATGTTTGTAACTTGGTAGTATTGATGGACTCTCAACTTGTGGTTTGTCATCTAAACCATGTCTACACCATTAGGAATCATGTGCTTCTTCATCTCTTCCAGAGGGTACATTGGAAAGGTCATTTGAAACTATTACCTATAGGCATATCCCTAGGGAACATAATGCAGTTGCTGACTCATTGGCAAATTACATCCTAGACTGGCATATTTCCCATTCATGACATGAAAATCAAACATGGTTCAATGTAAATAAACTATAAAAGACACAAAAAACTCATGTAAAATACATTCACCATTTGATACATATAAACACCAAGGTAGAAGTCTGTATATATATATATATATAAACATGTTTTACAAAAAATAGGTCATGAGACCTCATCTGAAGCACTCAGGATTTCAGGTAAAAAATCATCACACAAAAGTCCTGAAGCTATCTATCAGCTTTTAGTGAATACATAATGCACCCTATCAGCTAATGATGCTTGCGGTAACACATAACTTCCCACTACTCGATGTAGAAGTCTGTTGAAACGACCCGGTACTCCCACAGTAGGCCTCTGGTACCTCGGTGGGAGGTCATCGATTGAGGCATCCAAGATGTCTAGAGTCAACCTCTCAAGGTTCTCCTCTAGCTCCCCTATCACATCATCTCCTTGTGGTACAAAATGGGCTTCAGCTCACCTATCTAATGGGGAGGCTCCCCCAGGTCGTGCTACTCTGACATCTGCATGAAAACATTCAAGTCTCATTACTAAGCATAAAAAATATAAAACATAAAAACATAAAAACACTATTTCCATTTTAGGGTTTTTGATTCTTACCGATATCACCCCACTACCCACCAGGTGGGAGCGGTAGGTCAAGGTCACCGCTAAAGTTAGTGCCCGCATATGCATAGTCCTCCACCATGAGGAGATGATCTCTCAACCATCGAAAGAACAGGTCATCGAAATTTACCTTACCTCTACCCACTCCAGTATGGGCCATGATCCGGACCTATCTATGGATGCAAGGGTCCCGCACCCTCAACTCTGTAAATACCACCTGGGGTCTCATTTGTGGAACCCGCTCAAAAAAGAAACAAGCTAGAATGGAACCAAAACCAAATTACTTTAGCTCCCCTTGCCGACACTTGGTCAGTTGATCCTTGAAGATCTGAAGTAGAGCTTTCACCCAATTGAAAACTGTGGGTGCCATGGCCTCTATTGCATAGAGCATATGCACTCTAGATTCCTAGTGTACTCCTTGGCTTCCCACCACTCTCTGCATGGTAAACAAAACTGTCCATAGTGGGCCATCCACCACTGCTTTTATGGGAATTTTATTCCCCGATGTCCTGGTCCCAGGAATGCAGTGGCGGTCTATCAACTCCTGAGTAGTAATGTCCCCTCCACAGGAGCCAGTCAAAGAGATGGGAGCACCCCATCTCGATAGGCCTATCAGGAAGTAGATTTCCTCTACTTCAATTGGAAATATGTGAGCATAAACCTCAAAATATTGTTGCTTTGGATTCCACATCCAAAGGATATACTCTAATAGTCACTCATGTGACACCATGCTGGGTGTACGAAAGAAATTTAGAAGTCCACAGTCTCTCAACGTGGATATACAACCCGCGTTTTGTTCGGAAAAGGCATCATCATTGTCATGTTGCCTCTCTTTCCATATTACCATTTTTTTATCAATGAGAACCTATCAAAAACCATCACAAGACCAATTCGAAACATTCTCAATCATTCAAATCATCAAATTTGAGCTAGTTTTTCTTGTGCATGCATTTTTATTTACCCACAGCCGGAACCACCTGTGTCCCATTGAGGATAGGTGGTGGCACCGCATGTGTGCAGTGTTTTCAGTGTGGTTCTAGCAGGGTACTGCTTATCCCGCAAGGGATAAGAGCGGTACCCGCTTCCATGGTTTTAGGGCTCACCCAATAGACCCAAAACACCACCAAAAATCAAAATGGAAAGCATGAAATGAAAGAGTAGGGTCTAAGCTATTACCTGGAACTGACAGTGCATGCGACGGTAGATGCTCCCAATATCAGCGACTGAAAATTTGGCCAAGAAAATACTCCAAATTCTCTCCACTATGGGTAAATGGAAAAATGTTTTGATTTTATTACTATTTACATGACTTTTGTATACATCGTAGGTTTTGAAATGTTATAGTTTTGTTTTAAAATCATTTATTACTCAAAATCTATTAGTCATAATCCTTTAATGTCAGTTATTGGAGAATTTAACACTTGTTTTTCAAGTCGTTGCAGGATAGAAGAGCAGTAGTAGTAAAAGTTTTGGGAGTTCATTTTTTACTTTTTCGTACCACCATAAAATGGAAAAAGTATTTTGAGCATTTATTGTGACACTTTGTTCATGCTATCGAAACTTGGCATCAAAGGTCTGAGTCCTTTTCTAATTATTTTCAGACTCGTAAAATCCCTCATTATGAAAAGAGACCTAGTGGAGTCTTCTTTAAACTCTTTTTGGGCTCCTTAAATACAAAAAGATTGTCGAGTGATCTTGTCTTCTTCATGCTCGTTAAAGCACTTGAAGAGTCGTTCATATGACGATAGGTTATCACTTTTTCGGTTTAGGTGAACTATTTTATGAAAAAGGACCCTGTTGAGTCTTCTTCCGTGGTCATTCATACTCTCTAAACATGAACGATACCGAGTTAAATTTCATTTGACTTGTTAAATTAAACATTGAGAGACCCTCTTTTGGGTATGAACCCCTCCTCTCTCAGGTTTGTAAAACATATGATTTTGGACTTATCTTTGTACGAGCTATAAAAAGTGTTTGTTACCCTCTTTGAACTTGTAAAACTGAAAAGAGGCACTCATCAACCATGATGGAGAAAATGGGAAGGGAATCATTTTGCAAATAAATGGCAATAGTTTGTCGTTACCTTTGAACATGGCACTTGTCTGCATATCATTTCAGTCAATTGGGTATTCAACGGATCTCCATGACGATACACTTTCATGAGTCATGTCACTCCTTTGAGTCTTTCAAAAGAATGCATTGTCCATCGTCGCACTGTGTGTTTGTCTGGTCTTGTCATGCTTCCAAGTCTTTTGTCATGTCGCCCGATGTTCAAAGGGAAGTTGAAGAAGTTTACCACTACAGTCAAAACACTCTCTATGTTGGTAATTTTGAGTCAGTCTTATGGTTACCTCATTCACATAATTCCATAACTTTGTTCTGAGTTTTGTGTCGTTGATGTGGGACTCATCATGGCCCTCCTTCGACGAGACTATTCCCATCGACATCAGCTCATCATCTGGGAAATAGTATTAGAAACAAAATTTAGTACCTTGAGATCTGTATGCCTCAATGACAGATTCTCTCACTCTCGACATAGGTTCACATCATTGAATTTTGATTGATAGAATCGACTAGGTGTTCGACATCAAGACATCTATTCACACTCAATAGATTGTACTAGGGTGCCTTGGGAATCATTGACATCAATGATGATCTCCCTCGCACTTGTTAACAGTTCACATCATTGGCCGGTAATCAAGTGGTTTCTACCATGTTAGACTTCAGAACATTGTAATCACATGGATAGAATCGTACTTTGTGGAAGATGAGATGAAGACCCTGGGTATTTGTGTAGCGCTCATTGCTTTCCCCAGGTTGCGATGGAGTTTTGTATATCTAGCATGGATCCACATTTGTATGGTCATGCCTATGCTAAAATTTGCGTCTGTATAACATAGATCTACATTGTATGTCTAGTAGCTATGTCCAAGTTTGATTCCTCTATCACATGGATCTACACTGTATTCTGGTAGCCATGCCTGTTTATTCCTCTCATGGATCTGCCTTGTATTGGTCCGCAGCCATGAGTTGGTTACATTTGTCTATGAGTCAAAAGTATTGATGTACTACAGATTCCTACTCGACGACACTCTTCGATCAATCTGCTCCTCACCTTGAAGTGACAACTTGTTCTCTCAAATCTCTCACTCATCGTATCCCCCTAAGCCTCATGCTTTGGGGGGCATTCTATTACCTAAATCCTGTCACCATCATGTGATGAGATCCTTAACCCCTATGTTTGCCCTTAATCCCAAAACTTGGAGTGCAGACTTGCTCTGAATATGAATTATGCTTGAAAAAACCTCGTACCGCGATTACCCTTAATATGAATGAGCAATACCTTCTTTAGCACCACCTGTGTCCTGTTATAGAGAAGCGATGCCACTGCAGAAGTGATTTTTCTTTGAAGTAGTTCTCACCTAAACCACTCTGTCATATGGGAACAAAAGTGGTACCCTGGGTAAAATGGGAAAAAGAGAAGTTTCTCGAGGCTTCTAGATCATGAGCCTCGTTTCCTCCCTTATCCCTATCAATGTGGGTTAGTTGAGCTTGAGATCCCTTTTGGTAGGATCTTAGAGCCACCTCACCCACATTTCTCTCAACTATTCCTATCCAATGAGTCTTATAAATACAAGTGCATGTCCATAGTTCAGGGGAGGAGAAGAATAGTAGAGTTACGCTGCTGAATTGATACCCTAGCCTAATCCATCAGAGAGAAATTATGGAGCAAGTTGGAACTATCAGGGACGAGGTGTTAGTTTTGTGAAGGAGTGTCTCGACACTAAGGCACATGGTTGTAACCTCTTTCACTTATTCTCTAATGCAAAGTTGATTTCCTTCCCACATGTTTGTTGTGTAAATCTCGCATATATGTTATTGGATTCCTTAGTCACTAATATGGATGTTTAGATGTTTTTCTGGATGCTTTGATGTATTTGTATGTTTGATATTTCTTACAGGTATACAGGTCTTTCGTCAGAGTTATATTCCAGGCTTCTATAACGTTAAGGGAAGGTCTTCAACTGAGTTATTCACTCATTTGTTTTGGATCTGAACCATTCAGAACAGAGGAACAACTTCTGTCCACAGAAGGTGCAATATTCCTGATTACAGTAACTTCTTTACCTCATTTTGGATTAACGGCTCCAACTTTGGATGCATTTTTCTTAGTTGTTGTTGGAATGGTTTTACGCCCGTTTTAATAGGAATAATGTGTTGAATGATGCATATTTCATATGTCTTTAGGTATTCATATTTCCATGAAAATATATCTTTATATTACTGAAACAAATAGATAAACTAGCTCCTTTCTCCAGGAGAGCAATACTTTCCCAGATTTATGTACTTGGGCTCAGCCTCCGTCCCTAAATTTATCAGTTCATATTGCATGGATGAACTGTTGGTTTTGATGTTGGATGGTTTTCTAAATTTTTTATGTAAATAAAAAATTCCTTCCAGGGTCCTTACTCCTTTGGGCATGAAATTTCCTTTGGTTAATTCTCCATTTTTTAGATCTACTTGATGTTCTTCATCATCAATCACTGAATTTTTGAACGTTTCATCATTTGTTAAAAAATTGATAATATGTTCATCATCATCAAACACTCTCGAATTTGTAATATTATCTACTACTAATGGCCTGAAAATAAGTTAAATAGAACACTTGTTATTAGTTGGCACTAATCTGGAAGCAGAAGTGTCTAAAAAGTCAGTTGTTGCATTTTGTAATCTAGGAATGGAGTTTATATTAAAAGCATTAAAATGTGATATTAAATTCCAGACTTCAGCCTAAAATATTTTTAGGTGTGGTGATAAACAATGAATTCCATTAAAAGCATTAAAATGTGATATTAAATTCCAGACTTCAGCCTGTCTCTAACTTGCCTGGCTACTATCTCAGAATCACTGAAAACTTTTAAATTTCTATCATTAAGTTCAATGGATTTCTTCAAGCCATGGACTAGAGATTCATATTCAACGGTGTTTTTTGTGCATTCAAACTCTAGTCTATAAGAGAGAAACTGTTTATTCTTATCTGGTTCAATCAGGACACACGCAACTCATGATCCCTCTTGCGTTTTGGAACCATCAAAATATAAAAACTAAAACCTATCTTCTAATTCTACCCAGTTAATATCATTTCCTATGTTAGTGACTAAGTTTACTATGTTACAGTCAATATCATCAGTCCACAAAAATTGAAGGAGATCAGAATGTGTGTTTGATTCACAGTTGACTTCTTCTACTTGATAATTCCTTGCCTCAAGTTCCAAAAAATAATTTCCCAAAAATGAGGATGAAAAATTCATAGACTCATTCTTTTCGTCCAACTAAGTTACATTATGCTTCATATGAGGTTCCCTTAATATCTTAATCTGGTTTTGACTATTTTGATATGGCAGCCACATGCGAGACCAATCGGTTGCAAAGTAACCACTAAGTTTTGTTGACCAATCCTTACTTAATATCAATCTGTAAGCTTCTGGTATGTCTACCACCATGATATCTATGAACTAACAAACTCTAGGATCTGCAGATAATCAAAACAACACTTCGTTCATTTCCCCTATCACTTTAACTGCAGACTTGTCCAACTAAATAATTCGACAAGGCGATGGTGTGGGTTGACCATTAATCTTCTTACATATCGAGAGTGGCATAACATTGGATGATGCTCTTGAATCTACCAAACAGTTATGTACATTATTATTAAATATCTCAAATGAAAACAAAAAAGGAAAAGTCTGAGATTTAGATTTTCCTCCAATGCATGCTTCGTTAATTTCAGTATCAAATTCAATGACTTCTGGGATACTATTGGGTTGTGGATCAAATGCTTCTAGCAGTTTCTTTCTTTGTTACAAAAAATTACATAATTCGAATAGAGAAATATTTGCTTTTGTTTTCTTAATATATTCTACAATGTCATAGCCCATGTCATGTTCTACCAAACCTTTCTTGGTGCTTTCTGTTTTATTTACCATAGTCTTTACAGGTTTGTTGACTACTGGGTTTGTCTCTTTTATGTTTACTGGATTAGGCTTAGGTGTTGTTTGAGTAGTACCGAGAATTTTCTTCATGTTTTCTTTTACCTTCAGTATTTTAGGCAGGATTAAGCTTTTATCCACTACTGGCCCTTTACTTCTAGTTGTAACATTTATCAAAGACACTTAAGCTTCTTTAGTTGTTTCTTCTTCCTCCAACCGCAACGTGGGTGCCCAATCCCATAATACCATTGTATATATCTCATTTGTTTCTTCCGGTTCATTAGTCTGGTCTTCTTCTACCTCATATTCTACCAATAGGGCATATAAAAGTTGATTCATCACCAAATTCATTGAGTTTATCCACTATGGGAAACTTTTTTCACAATGATGATCCTAATGGAAAGTATAGAAATGGTCCATGCCTACCTTATTAAAATTCAAAACAATAGAATTATATACAGGTGGTTGAGACTATCCACTTTCCTCCCTTTTCTTGTAGTATGGTTGAATGTCTTTCTAGGCATACCAGCTCCTTTATCCTTTTCCAAATATACTATCTTATTTGATAACTTCTAACCATCTTGACTACATTCTCTAACTCGTTTGGGTGCTCTTCCTTGGGTCTGGTTAACAACAAATGTTTTTTACCAACTGTTGGTTTAACTTCTGGTTTCAAAGTGTGCTTTTATAAACTATCCAGATCGGCCTCAACCTTGTTGGCTTCATCATAAGTTTCTATCAACGTAGGTTTGACTGCTCTTTTCACAAACATTTCTATAAGGGGATATAATGCTATAGTATAGTATTCTATCAAAGCTTCTTCATATTTTTTTGTTGCCATACTAAAACTACTTAAAAGAGTAGTAAACCTCTAGTTGAAATCTTGAACATTTTCTTTCTTATCCATATTCATAGAGAGTAATTCTTTCATAAGGGTAGCGACGGTTTTTTGACTACCGAATTTGCTTTTAAAAACCCTTTCAAAAGTGTCCCAGTTTGTTATTGAGTTAGTTGGTAGAATAAAAACCCAAGAAGATGCCTTAGGCTCAAAAGTATAAGGAAAAAGTATGCACATGACATCTTCATGTTCAACGTTTAGAAGTTCCAGAGCTAGATAATAACTTTGCAAGTGGTCTTCTACATAAATGCCTCTTCCAGGGTAAAACTTTGGTAACACTTTGTCTTGGTGTTTAGGCAAATCATGCAAAGGTGCGACCAGATTTAGTGGTGTTCTGGCCCTCCATGTCGATTGATTAGTAGCAGCCATAACTCGACGAGGAGACTGTGGTGTAGACTGGTCTGTAGGAGACTCAAGGATCGAATCTTGAGTGTATGAAATTGATTTCTTAGAAGCCTACCTTCTTGGTAATGTAGGGATTTCTTTCAATCCTCCAAGTTTATTCATGTAAGATCTTGTATGTCTCCGAAAGTGGTCAAATTATTTGAACCGGACAGTGTACAAACATTCTGAGCCTTCTTCTTCAGAACTTACCTTCTCTTGTTCTTCAAGAACAAAATCTTCAGGAAACGTATTTTCAGATGTATTTCCAGCGGAATAATATCTTGCAAGTGGACTTCCTCTGCCACCCATGCACTGGTGACCCTCCTTCTAGCGCAAAAATTATTGATTCCTGGAAAATTCCCAGGTACCACCAGTATGGATTATCCCCAGTAATCGATCCCAACTATATCGTTCACTGTTTGGTATGGGGAACCCATTTGATTAGTGGCCCGACTACCGTATATTTTAAAGTTTTCTTAATATTTTACCGGTTGCGGCCTGATCCACAGTTTATGCAATTTTCTTCAGATGGATGAAATGCAAATGCCTAAACTAAATGCAAGTGACTGGTGAACAAGAGCCTCACAAGTGATGTGTAGGTTCTTACCTCTCGTCTTATCACTCCTTCTCCTCAATCACTTCTATAAATCTGAATCTAAGCAAACCAATTATATTCTAGTCTATTCTAAATTAATCTATCGTATCGCATTAGGGATAAAGTTTAAAATAAAGAGAGTAATTTACTATAATTATCCATAATGAATCTTGTAGATAACTATTCCAATTTCATACACGTCATAGTTACAACAGAAAGATAAACAAAGATAGCTTTGAAATAACAAAGCATTCATTACTCAATTTGTACACAGAATTTTATACGAAAATAAAATCATTCTTCACTACAGAAATAGTTCATAAAAGTGTTATACCTAAATCTTGTCACCACCATGTGATAAGACCCTTAACTTCCATGTTTGCCCTTAATCCCAGCACTTAGAGTGGGAACTTGCTATGTTTGTCAATTCTACTTGAAAAAACCTAGCACCGCGCTTTCCTTGTGGCCCATGAGCGGTACCTTTCTCAGCACCACCTATATCCTGTTTTCAAGAAGTGGTGCCATTGCCTATGTTCTTTGGTCCAAAAGAGGTTCTCATCTAAACCACTCTGTCATAAGAGAAGAAAAGCGGTACCCTAGGTAAAATGGGAAAAAGAGAAGTTTCTCGAGGCTTCTAAATCACCTCGTGTCCTCCCTTATCCCTATCATTGTGGGTTAGTTTGAGCTCGAGATCCCCCATGGTAGGATCTTAGAGCCACCTCACCCACAATTCTCTCAACTATCCCTATCCATTGAGCCTTATAAATACAAGCTCATGTCCATAGTTGAGGGGGAGAACGATAGAGGTATTGTTATGTTGTTGGATTGACCACTTAGTCCAAGTCATTGGAGAGCATAGAGAGAAAAGTTGGAGCTTATGGGGATGAAGTGTTTGTCTCGTGGAGGGGCTTGTCGACACTAAGGAAACGGTTGTAAGCTTCTCCATACATTCTTAATGCAAAGCTGATTTTCGTCCCACATTACTGTTGTTTTGATTTCACATGTACATGTTTTTAGATTCCTTAGTCACTAACATGGATAAGTAGATGATTTTCTGGTAGCTTTGATGTGTTTGCATGTTTGATCTGTTTGCAGGTACATAGATTCACAATCCAAGCAGTATTCTAGTTGTCTACGACATTCAGGGAAGGTCTTCATCCTTTGTCGTTCACTCATTTGTTCTGGATCTAAACCATTCAGACCAGAGGAGCAGCTTTTGTCCGCAAAAGGTGCAATATTCCTGATTATAAATATGGCGACTCTGCTGGGGAACAGTGCAAATCTTAGTTGATCTGATCTTCCTCGGTTCTTGAACTCTTGTCCGAATCCAGGCTCCATCTCCAACTCTCTTCAATCAGATCTGCCATCTGGCTTAGTGAATTTTGGTTTGAAACTTTCAGATCTGAATTATTTCGACTTTTTATGCTCTTTTTTATTGTCAATCCATCAATTTTTTCCTCGATCTGATCAATTTCTAACTTTATCTTTCGCTCTCCTTTTGTTTTGGATCTATTCAAGGAACCACTCATGCGCTGTTGGCAACAAACAGTGCCACCACCTGAACTCTGTTAGCCATACGCGGTGCCACCGCCTGATTCCTGTTATCCAGAAGCAATGCTCATCCAAAACCTCTATGTCAAGACCCCTCCAGCGCGATACCAGGTAGGCCTTGTTTCAAGACTAGTTTTTTCTCATTTTTTGCAAAAGTTTGAGTTTGTTTTCTTTCATCCCTACACTCTTAGGCTTGTGTGTTAGAATCTGAATGCTCCTGGTTTGAAATTCTGTGGTAAAAGATTTGTTTTATTGAAGAATTCGAAAGCTAGACTAGGCTTGTCGATTATTCATTTTCTTCCGTGCTTGTTGGTTATGATTGTGAAAGGAATTTTTTGTTTGAAAGCTTAGGCTATAGTGAGCTCTCTTTTCATTTCTATTATAAACACTGAAAGAAAAACCATTTGATTAGCATCATGATTTCATTTTTTGTTTCCATAGAGGACTTCTTTTTGCTTGTTAAAAAGAATTTGTTTTACTGAGATTAGGTCATTATCATTATTGAGCATAAGGCATTGGATCTCTGATTAGCCTCACAATATTTCAGGCTCTCTATGTTCTTTGGTCTCTTTTGCATTAGTAATATCTCATCAAAATAAAAAAAATATTGTAGTTTTAAGTTAGATCTATCTATGTTGTAAGAAAAATCGAAAAAATAGAGTGCATATGCATGTAGTGTGCTTCTTGTTTTTCTTTTAGGAAAAGAGACTCTTCCCCTTTTGATTTCTTTCAGAAAAGAGAAATGAGTTTGGAAAGTGTTGCTTGTCTTTGATTTTGATTTGTTCAAAATAGTTTTTTGGAAATTTTTGGTTTTAAAACGAAAATAAAATACTCTATTTCCCTCCCGTAGGTAGGCATACCACGAATGGTAAAGTGAAATATTTGCATATGCATACTACATGGTTTTACTTTTTCTGTCAAAATTCCATGCATTCACCTAACCGTCTACTTTAAAATTAATGGTAGTTATAGGTTAAAATTTACATAGCAATTTGAGTGATAGGATAGAGACGTGTTCAGGCGTCGTTAAGCGTAGGAGCTATCATTACTCGTCTGCATTACATCCTGGGACTCGCACGGTTCTTCCACATACCATCGGTATATCAAATGGCCTTTCACATACCCTTGAGGTATATAGAAAGGTACTTCATTTACTCGATTGTATATCGGAAGGCCCCTTGTGAATAGTTATGCATTAGACATCACTACTACTGATTTGAGCTCTCACGTACCTTACATATATCGGGATACCCCACTAGGATACCTTATCCATCTAAGAAAATCCCTTTGGCCATCTTTCTTGGAGCCATACACCGAAAATAGCATTCAAGGAGATTACTACGCATGTACCCTTAAGGTATATCGCGAGTGGCACCTTCTTGACAATCCTGGTGAGAGACCTGACTATCTAAACTCCTCCTGTCATTTAAGTTTGTTTGTTTATAACTTGAGTAGGGAAATTTTTGGTGTATTTTCTAGTTTTTGAGACCCTAGGTTAGATAGGAGCTATACAAACTGGATGAGCTAAGACAGTCCAGAAGAGTACGGGGCTTGCCACCTGATTTTATTCCTGTTTCGAGAGAAAATCCTATGGAAGCTATTGACCAAGGAGCTGCTACCAACTCCCAAGTGGGAGAGAATGTGGTTGCAGAAAGCGAAGGACCATATCCTTCACACTTGCCTCCCTTGGTCCAACAACCTTCTTGGGGTAATACTTCGTTCCATTCTCCCACAGAAGGTCATGTTGATGATACTAGCCATCCGGATTATGGTCCCAATGCTTCATTTTGGGATACCTCTATAGGACAAACCATTGCCTCATTTGGCACCTGTTTAAACTTTTCTGAAGAAGTTTCACCAGATGAAAAAGAACGTAGACAATACCAGGCAGCTATTCTCCATGCAAAGGAGATTGAAAAGAAAATAGATGACATATTCAGCACACCACCATCACGTTTCACAACTGTTCCTGTGGGATATCGTTCACTTTTCGATTCTACGAGACCCATTGAACTAATTCTAGATCGCACGGTAACTCCACATAATCTAGGTCAAACTTCCAACCCCACCACCTCCCATATTATGTTTGTTCCCAATCCTCCCAATTCTTCTGCACCTAGGGCTTAACATTCAATTCCTGTTTCATCATTACCTTCTAGTGCTAGGGGGAACCCCCGCCATGACCTACGTTATCTGGCACCGAAATTGTACCTAGTCAAGGACAGACCTCTAGTATAGAGCAATCTATAGTTTATGTCCCTCCTACCCACACAAATGTGGTTAACCCCCCATCCGGTTCAGGTTAGCCCTTGGGGGAACAACCTATAACCAATCAAACCTCTTGGGGGTATGGTTATACAGCAAATCAAGTACCTGTAGGAAACATTAATTATCCACCCAACCCTACAGGAATGCCTTATGCTAGAATTCCATATCCTAGTAATAATTCCACGCCATGGGGTCAACCTAACTGGTCTTACATGCCAGCTATGGGGGGGATACCTATACATACTGCGGGATGTGCCGAAGGACCACCTTATGGAGGTGTTGAGGCCTGGAAATTCGCAGGAGACAACAGAAAGGGATTCTCCCTAGTCAACATTCCCAACTAGCCCATTGACTGTTTGGTATATGGAATCCATCCGGTTTGTGGTTCGGCTACCGTAAGTCAAGTAACAAAACAAAGGTCTTACCGGTTGCGGACTGGTCCACCGAGTTTTTGTAATTTTGACTTAATGTATGAAATGCAGATGCCTATTTAACCATGTAGGGTGATTAGGATGCAAGGAACAGTCACAATGTGATGCGCAGGTTCTTAACTCTCGTCTTAAGCTCATAAACATCTAAATCACATATGCAGCCATGAAATGAAACTAACTACCATCCTATCTATCCATGAGGAGCAAACTGAATTTAATTATGAGTAATGTAAAGCGTGCATGCAACATCAAAGAAACTATAGTTAGCTGATATTTCTTCCCATATCGCATGAACAATTAAAGATATTTCACAACCAGATAGCCAATTGTTTATGAACAACATTCATTACTCCTAGTGGAAATCTTCATAAAATAAACCAGAAAACATTCATGCAAGAACATAGGTTCAAAGAGTTAGAACGGTCTCACGGTTAATGGACATAAAGCTGAAAACGAAATAGTTCCTCTTCAACAAATCCATTGTACAGCATTAGAATATTCCATAAAGCTTTCCCCAACATGCCAACTGTAATTTATTATTGCAAAAGGAAATAGTTCTTCTTACAATATGTCTTCACCAGTCTCACTAGGAAAAAGTCCCTTTTTCTTCTAAGTCTTTTACATTTATACAAAAAATGGTCAGACTATTGGGCTGCCCAAAGTGACCTTTGGGCTTCCCAACCTCTCGTCTCCCAACATTCTACTTTCCTTAAATATTTTACAAAATAGTTACAAATTACAATAACGACCAATCCTTCATGAGGAGGGGCCCACTTGACCATCTAGAAACTTCCTCCACGTTCCAGCTTCATTAGTGATGCCTTCAAAAGCACAAGGCTCTAAAAACTGAATATTTATCTCAAACTTCTTGGCTTGATTATTGATGGCCTCGACCCTGGATGTACTCAATCGGAGCTGATATTCCAGAAGCTGTACACTGACAGCTGGATGAGCTACTTGGCTTCTCAAGATCAAGTCATCCAGGGCTTTGATATCCTGTACCTTAGCTTCTTCCTCCTGGAATCTCTTCTGCAATAGCTCCACGAAGGCATCGTGATCTGGGAAAGCTTCAAGCCTCTCTTCCGCTTCTATCTGGCACCGGTTATATGTAATGAGAAGTCTTCTGAAAAACTCGGTGCATAATCCCTTGGTCTTCTTTACTGCCTTCTTGAAGTCTTCAGCAGTGTTAATAGCAAACTCCACTAGGTTATAGTCCCGTTTGAGGGCCTGCTGGTCTTTTTTTGGTAGATCCGTTGGGGTTTCTTCGTTTTTCTCCAACCTTGCCATTCTTGCAGTTAGGACCTATAAGACGTCCTGGGATCGGTCCACAAAGTAGGATGCAGTGTCCAAGATCTCCTCCAACCTGCCATTGATTTGCAGCACTCTGTATCTTTCTTCTTCAACAGCAGTCTGCAGCTGCAGCATCTTGGTTTTCTGGGTCAATACATGCTCCTTGAAAGGCTGGAGATTAACCTGTTGTTCTCTTGCCACTTCCAAAGTAGTGGTCAAAGAAGAAATCTGCTCCTGATGTTCCTTTCTCAGTTCTTGGGTGTGCAGATCATTGGCCTGCAAGAGGATCTTCAGCTGCTCTTCTAGCTCCTCCACCTTTGCCAGTAGCTGTCCCTTCTCACTCTTTAGATCTTGGCATTCCTTTTGCACTTTCTCTAGGGCCTCCTATGTTGTTTCCTTGACTTGCATTTCTACTTGGAGGGCCTGTACTTCAGCTCTTGAGGACTTCATTTCCTGTTGCACATCTTCATATTTCTTTTTGATCCTGTTGCTTTCCTCCCTCTCTTTCCTCAATGTATCCTTTAATTGAGCAAAATATTTCTTGGATTGCTCCAAGTCTATCATTATCTTGCCTACATTATCTTCTGAAGCTTGGATGAATGCAGACCCGGCTCTTAGGGTAAATCTTGGATCCTGGTCAGTTCCTAACATAACAGCCATATCTGTTATCATTTTACCAGGTATACCTTCTGCTTCAACTTTCCTCTCTGTCCTCTTTATTATTCTCTTCGTTGCCCTATCATAATATACAGTGTTGAAATCAGGGATTTCCTTTCCCTTTTCCTGCACAAAAGGGACCAGCTTGAGTGTGGGGACCATGGGTATGCTGGTAGCAGGTATTTGAGAGGTCTGAACCTCGGGATTTTCCACCTCCTGGGTCTACCCAACTGCTATTTCAGAAGCTGACTGCTGGGTCGACTTTATTCTTTCAGCTTCTTGCTGGGTCGACTTTATTCTTTCAGCTTCTTGCTTTTGGAGCTCCTCATCGAGCTTTCTCTTTGCTTCTTCTGCTTCTTTGGCTACTTCCTTTGCTTTCTCAGCTACTTCCTAAGTAGCTCTTCTTTCTCCTTCTGTATGCATCCTTTCTGCAGCTTCTTTCGCTAACCTCTGGGCTTCTTCATTTCTCCTTCTGGCTTCTTCCTCGGCCTTAGCCTGTTCATCCCCTTTCCCACCTATGGTAGTGATTTTCTTCTTGAATCTTCTCTTCAGTGCTGTCATGTTCGGGGCGTTTCGAAAGATAGATTCATCCCTATCGAAATGGTGGGTATACTCAAAATGCACCTTATGCTCTTTACAGTGCTCAGCTACTTTCCCGTGAGTATCATTTCTCCGGAAAGGCATCTCGCCAAAATGGAACTTCTCCAAATCCTCTATGAATTCAGAAGCTTGTTTCACCTTGGTGAATTTGTAGCTTCCTAGCTTGAATGGAAAAGGAGGGTAGGCAGTCTTCTTATGTTCGAACAGAAAAATGCCTATTCCATCTATGAACACTTGTCTGACTACCTCCTTGTGGACTATGTAATCTATTGCATATTTGGGCAGCAGTGAAGGCGTTCTTGATCCTCCAAACATCCGGAAGTACATGCCATTTTCAGTTAAGTAATAATCCGTGTATTCTTCTATTACTTCCATGGCTTCTTCCGACATACAGTCACACTCCTTCCGAAAAATGAGTGTGTACAGTGGCATAATGAAGTGCTCACAGACCTCTCTGTAATGGCTATGGTACTGGTGAGCCCACAATGGTCTATAAGCGGCATAAATAGGCATTATTTCCATGTCCCAGTTGCACCTGAGACCGGGGAAAGGCTGGTTGCACAATTTGCAGTCTATCAATATTGAACTCATATAGAATTTTGATCTTTTCCAGGACTCTCCCTCCAAGGCTGAGGTCAAGCAAGAAGAAATACTGCTCGATACCATGCTGGCCCAATTGAAAATTGTCCCTTGGGTGGCCACATGGAAAATGATGGGTATCCACTCTAGCTTGAAGAGTCTGCCATGAGCTCTCCCAAATACCTTATTAAGCATCAGAGCTATAAATCTATAGGGAGCCCTCAAGTTCGCTATATCATACTCACTTGTCGGTCTGTACCGGTAATGCTTTCCCTGCAACAGCATTCTCTTAAGAGTTTCCACCAGGTCCATTCTGATGCTGTTCAGCCAATCATCAGATAAGAAAAATTGGGCTTCTGGTAGATGATAAGCCAATGCTACATATCTAGGGCTAAATGCAGCATAGCCCTGTCCTTCAACATTTTCCATAATCATTGTAGTTATATCTATTCGGGGCAGAATCCAGCCAATTAATTCAGAGCACGGGAACAACTCTGGTCGAGTGGCAACCTTCATGAGAGAAGATTTCTCTATGTTAGCATAGATTGATTCTTCTTCGAGGCCCATGTCAGGAACCTCCCTGCAGGAAATCAATCTATATATTTCACCCCATTTGTACTCGGGTTCAACACCAGAAACACATTGAGTGTCTTCATATATGTATTCGGTCTTCGTGACAACCTCTACTTCTGGTTCTTCTTCGACCACAGGGGCCTTCTTCTTCTGCCTCTTGGACATGGTGGATTCGAATTCTTCCTGCCATACATAACATTGTAACATTGAGAAATTCAAGGTGCAGACATTTATATGACAGTGTGCAGCGTTTTACTTCTCCAATGTGTATTATGACAGCAATTTGTTAGAGAGATAGATGTATGCATGGATAGCCTAAACTTTGGCCTAACTAATCTGAACTGTTACAACCAAAGTGCAGCATTTAATGACCTTGTCTATATCTAGCATGATGCAAACATGTAAACAAAATAGCAATCTACTACTGCTGTATGATATTGAACAATTATATCAGCCACATTAAAGATGACAAGGAAATCTACATCAATAGGCCACCCATTTCTGCTTTCTATGCATGCCATTATCACGCCGCTGCACGGGACCAACAAGGGACAAAACCTAGGCAATTTTTACAATGGCACCTTACAACGGACTGCACGCTCAATCTAATGCTCAACATACTAAATGCGAGGATACATCACTCTTCCCCCCACTGGCTCGGGTTCAAAACACAAACAATAGTGCGCGGCATGGCACAGTGAACCGCCTGCTATTCAAAAGTGCGAGCTTCTATGGCGCATTCAATTAAGAAAGAAAAACAAACCTACGCATCGTGATAAACCTCCTCCCCTGACCCGGGTTCCAAGCCGAGCACTAAAATGGTTTGTGCAGGACCGCATAGGTAAAATGGCTGGGGTTTGAAGATGCGCATGATAAGAAAACCTCAACACAAAGGGGCAACCACCCAATGCTTACATAAAAACCACATAACCTCCCCTTGCAGACCCATCATCACACACAGGGAAGCTTGGTGTAGGTGGTGTAACGGCCGCCTGCACCAAACCCCCACTCACTATGCGCAAAGGTGCATACCAACGGCCGCAGGCAAAAAAAAATAAAAATTACTCCGTGGGTCGAAACGCCCATGCTAACAGTCGAGATTAAAAACCCCCCCATCTATATAGGCGCAAAAAATAACGAAACAGGAACATAGCCGGGGAAAACAAACTACCACAACCAAACTGACCGCAAAACCTTATCAAATGTCTCAACGGAACGGGAGAAGGTGATTAAAACCTACCTGGCACGGACGTATCCGACGAGGAGATGCTTGGCAGGCTTCGCGGTGGAGACACCTGTACTGAATGTACCGCAACAAGAGACCAGGCGAGCGCGACAGCATGACAATGACAGGCACAGCAGTTAGAAAAAATAACAATAGAATAATGACCTACCTCCCCGAATATATAGAAATGGTCCACATGTGTGACACGTAACATATCAAACAGGAGCCTATTCTGGATCGGAAGGTGAAACGTAAATCCTTCCGCAATGGCGGAGAGTCATAAAAAAAATCCATCCGTGAAGCTCGAATCGGATACAAAACGACTTTACATCGGAAGGGCTAGCACTTTTCCCACCCGCAACGTCGGAACTTTAAAGCGTACCCCTGCCCGCAACGGCAGGTCCTAAGTCGAAATCGGAAAACTTTTAGATCGGAGAGGTAAGAGTTTTAGCAGCCGCAATGGCAAAGGAGAAAAGATACAAAATTCCAATGCCACAGGCGCCGAAGTAAAATAACGAAACCGGGAAAGATATCGAAGTCGAAACGAAAATCCATCCGCAACGGCAAAAGAAAAAGATGGTAAAAGGCTCCAATACACAGCCAAAATACAGCCGAAACACATGAATCAGAAAGAAATTGAAAACCCATCCGTAACGCCGGAAAAGAAGATCATAAAAGCTTCTGATGCCAAACAAAAAAGCGTCCGATGGGAAAAAACCCAACGGGTCGGAAATCGGAAGGTTTTTCTTTCCGCAAAACAAAAAACCATCTGCAACTGCGGAAGACCAAAGCTCAGATCCACCCACAACGGTGGAAAATCAAAACAAATCATCTTCCGATTCTAGCACGCTTTCAAATGCGCTTAAGGGAGGCGATAGAACTTGATCGAATAGTGGATGACTTAAGGCATCAGAGGAAGAAACCAAAACAATGGGTAGCTAAATCCAAGCACAAGCAACATCTTTCTGAAAGTTCTTATACCAATTTCAAGCAGAAAATCAAACTAATCCAATTAAAGGAGGGTCCTAAAAATTTTTAGAATTTTGGGAAATTGTTGCAGCTGCAACAGGAGGTCCTCCCCCTGGGGGTCTTAATGGTCTTGGATGGCCTGGTGGCTTTCCTCCTTATGGTCCTAATGGTTCTGGTGGTCCTAGGGGTCCTGGTGGATTCCCTCCTAATGGCCCTGGAGGGTCTGGTGGCCCTCCTCCTAATGGTTCCAGAGGCTCTGTAGGTTTACCTCCTAGAGGTCCTGGAGGGTCTAGAGGTCTACCTCCTTGTGGTCTAGGTGGTCCTGGTGGTCCCAATGGTCCTGGTGGTCCTAACGGTCCAGATCCCAAAAATCAACCCTTTGCGAGCGAATCTAGTTATGGTAGTTCTTCATCACAACAACCTGTCTATCAGTCTACTTATGGTCCTACTGGTACTTATATGCCATATCAATATTACCAGTATGTGCAACCTAATCGTCAGTTGCCTTTCCTAGCAACTTTGGACTTGCCTGATTTGTCCAAGTTGATTAATGACCCCATTCGACATAACCCCTCGTGGCCTCCCATTCTGGTAAAGTTACCATCGAACCTTCCGAAGTTCAATGGAAAGTAGGGAGACGATCCAAAAAACCATGTCATTACATTCCATCTGTGGTGTTCTTCAAACTCCCTTATGGATGATTCAATTCGCTTAACAGTCTTTCAGTGAACTTTGACTGGTACAGTCGCAAAATGGTACATTGAACTTCCGCAACATTCGTTTATGGATTTTGGCTCATTGGCAACTATATTTCTTACACACTTTTAGCTTCCTATCTATTATGAAATGGGTACTGATCTCTTAACTTCTCTACGACAGAACACCTCCACCCACATATCCGATCATATCCATGAGTGGAGAAGGCGGAGAAGTCTTATTAAGGCTCCTATTCTGGATCAGTTATTAGCTGATTGGTTTACTAAATCTTTGTTGCCTCCGATTGCCCGAGATGTGGCTATGGGCGGTGTCGTTACTGAAGAGCAAGCCATTAGTCAAGCCCAATATATAGACTTGGTCTATTCCCAGTCTGAAACTTTGTATGATTTGATTCCTCAAGCATAGTTTACCTTTTGGTTTCAAGCTTGCATAAAAATGAAATCATTCCTGAGCATAGTTCATTTTCTATGTCAAGCTCATTAAAAAATGAAATAGATCTCCTCAAGCATAGTTTACCTTTTGGTCTCAAGCTTGCATAAAAATGAAACTATTCCTGAGCATAGTTCATTTTCTATTTCAAGCTCGTTAAAAAATGAAATAGGTTTCCTTAAGTATAGTTTACCTTTTGGTTTCAAGCTTGCATAAAAATGAAACCATGTTCCAAGCATAGTTACCTTCCGTTTCAAGCTTGTGTAAAAATGAAACAAATCCCCTTCCCTTGAGTTGAGTCTTCACTTTAGTGTTAGAACTTGAACCTTCTTTTCACCTGCCTGATTCTCATTCGTCCTACACCCCTTGGTGAACATTTTCACATTGGTAACCAGGTTTTTAGGTTGGGTATGGAAGAAAAATCGTCAAATGAAATGAAGCTTGGGGGCATGTCGAGCCACTAGCAACCATGCTATGGGTAAGCTTTGCTAGCAATCATGCTGGGGGAAAGCTTCCAACCTCTGTATATCATGTTAATGGGATTTTTTCAAGCATAGTTTACCCATTGGTTTCGAGCTTGCGTAAAAATGAAACCAATCTTTGAGCATTCTTTCAACTGATCTTCAAGCTCACTAAAAACAGTAAGATGGTGTTGAACTTACTTTTCATTTTTCGTGCTCGGGTTAAAACATGAAATTTGGTTTGAGCTTAGTTTATTACTTTTTCATGCTCTGGATTCAAACATGAAAGAGTCTAATAGAGTCTTCTTTAAGCTCTTTTCGGACTCTTAAAATGTGAAAAGATAGTCGAGTACTTGTCTTCTTCATACTCATAAAAGTATTTGAAGAGTCGTCTCTTCGACGGTAGGTTATCTCTTTTTCGATTCGGATAGACTATTTACAAAAAAAGAACACTCCAGCCAATCATGACTGGAAGAGTTCTCTAAGGTATTATTTTATACTTTTTCAGACCTTAGGGACTAAATCATACGAAAAAGGACCCTTTGGAGTTTTCTTTAGGTCGTTCAGACTCTCTAAACATGAACGATACCAAGTTTTCTTTCATTGGACTCGTTAAATTAAACATTGAGAGACCTTCTTTTGGGAACGAACCCATCTGTTATCTCCCAAAATAAATTTATTTTCAATAAGTTCACTCATATAATTTATTTTTGATAGGATGAAGACTTCAATTCATATTATGAAAGATATTGGGATGACTAACAAATTTGGGGTATCTGATGTTCTGTTATTTAATAAATTTGAAATTTTTAGCTTTCGGTGGCTTAGGCGAGATTTTCAATAGCTCATTAGCCACTGAAAAGCCTATATTTTGGCAGCTAATAGTTTAACACAGGGCCATCATTATCCATCGAAAGCTTTCTCATCATGTTTTTATTAAAATTTTGGGAAAGGACTTTCGGTGGCTTAGGCGATTTTTCCAACAGCTCATTAGCCACCGAAAAGCTTTGGTTTCGGCAGCTTAGCGAGTGTTTGCAGGAGGACATTAACCACCGAAAGCAAATGAGATACGTTTTTGGAAAGGGAAACTTTCGGTGGCTTGGGTGAACTTTCAAATAGTTCATTAGCCATTGAAATCCCTACCTTTGAGCAGCTAAACAATGAGATCCAGAAAGACAGTAAATTGTCGAAAGCTCGTTACTCATGTTCTTTTGGAAAGAAAGTTTCGGTGGCTTGGGTGAACGTGGCGACGGTTCATTAGCCACTGAAAGCTCAGCTTTTAGCAGCTAGCAAACAAAACCCTAAATACTCTTAACCATCGAAAGGGACGAAAAGCGCAAACGGTTGTTTGCCCATCAAAATCGAATTCATCAGCATGAGGCGTGTCATAATTTAGCATGATTAACCACCTAAAAGGCACAGGGAGGAGGACCGGCTCAAAAAACTCAAAACACAGGTTTCCATGGCTAAGTGTGGTTTCAAAACGGTCTCTAAGCCACCGAAAGCATACTTTCGGCAGTTAAGACCGAAATTTCAGGGCTCTCTAAGCCACCGAAATTGGCGTTTTACTATGAAAATGAATCATTTTAAAATGGTGATTATGAGCAACTAGAGAATCATTTTGAAAAAATATCAGAGTTTTGTTTTCCTAATATGTCATAGAACAATAACCTCTCTCAATTTTCCTACAGGTATTTCATATTGGGAGAATCGAATCCATCTCTGAGCCCTAATTTTCAGATCTCGGAATTTCCTTGTTTTACACGTGTTTTTGAAATACAAAAATATGGAAAATGGAAGCGAATTTCAAGAAAATGAGAGAGTATTTTTCTCAAAAAACACCCATCTACAAAAACCTCTTTCATTTTACACACAAGTGTCACATATTTGGAGAACCAAATGCATCTATGAGCCCGGGTTTTTAGCAGTTTGGCCAAATTTTTAGGGCAAAAGTTGACCTAACAGGGCAGGTTGTAGTAGAAAAATGAAGAGTTTACTTCACCAACACTTGGGAAAGAGTAGGATGAAGTGTAAAAGCTGAAACTTCCTGAAGTTCACCATCAAAGGAGGTATGTTCCAGTTTTGGGGATACATCAAAGAGGAGAGGGTCACAAAACCCTACCTATTTTAACCAAGAGTGGCTCATCCATCAGAAGACCAGTTACAGCTTTCCTCCAGTACCCACTGCAGTCATCAAAATGTTCAAAGAGTGAGAAAATGTTAGGGTTAGTTAAACTAGTAGTTAAATTAGGGTTTCTGACCTAATTTTGCAAAAACATTAATTTTATCTATTTTTAGTAAAACAGATCCAATTTTTCAGGATCTGAATATTTTTGTAAAGGCTATAAATCCTAAGACTTATGTTATAAAAAAAATTCAACTTAGGGGACCTATAGACCATTACTATTATCAAGCTTCTCATATTTCTCATGACCTAATATAAGCTCTTTTGCTATCATATGTTCAGCTTCCATTTCTTGTCTATTATGTGCTTATGCTTGAATGTGTTATTCAGGTTTATTCATGTTAATTGATGTCTGATAACTGTCATCCTATCTGCATATTGATGATTTGAATTATAAGTACTTTAATTTTTATGATTAGTCATTTATATATATCTGTTTTATGTATGAATCTACCAGCATGATAAGTTCTCCATCTCTGCACCATATTATCAAACCTCTGAACAGTGGTAGTTAGAAGCCTTATCCCTGATTAAGTTGCATGCATGTCTTGAGAATGTGAGGTCCTATAGGTCACCTGACTTGATCCACTTAGAAAACCATAAAAACATTTAAGTTACCATGCATCCTTGAGCTGCAACCTAGAGAATTTTCCTAGAGTGATAACAAATTGGCACCGTTGCCGGGGAGAGGAGACTGAAGCTCAGCTTCCTTGGGAGATGACATAGATCCTGCTTTGATGATAGACAAAGTTTGGACACTA
The DNA here is from genome assembly GCA_001517045.1 of Pseudotsuga menziesii. Lineage (NCBI taxonomy): Eukaryota > Viridiplantae > Streptophyta > Pinopsida > Pinales > Pinaceae > Pseudotsuga > Pseudotsuga menziesii. Next base: position 72,339 of record LPNX010347362.1, read on the forward strand.
TTTTGGTTGTAATCGTCTATCTAGTGACTCCATTGGAATAAGGTGGCTTCAAGAAGACCAAGTACTAGAGCAAACCCTAAAGGGCCACCAGTAACACATGTTTCAGATCCAGAAGAGATTCTAAGAAGAGCTAGGGTTTCACTAAGACAAATCTCCAGAGCTGCAAGGGGAGCTACATTAGGTATTTCTACTATTATATCAAATAGACCTCCATTTCAATATTCTTATGTTGAAGCATCTAAGTTCTCAGAAGTTTATAAGTAAATCAAAAAAATTTAGGGTTGAGGAATCTTCAAGCACTGTTGCTTGTGAAGATCTCATCCCTGGAGACTCCATTGAAGAACTGTGGCTCCGCGAAGGGCTCATACCAGAGCAAATCAAGAGAGGCCACCAGTAACACTCGTTGTAGACCCAGAGAAGATCATTAGAAAAGGAAGAGCTCTACAAAGGCAAACTTCCAGAGCAGCAAGGACATCTAGATCAGATTTGTTGGTAGAGGGAGAAGAAAACCTAGCCCTGCTGCTAGGGCATATTTACAAAGACTTCTATTTCCCTGATCCATCCGAATTTAATAAATCTCCACTGGGGAGGACCCGGTTGATAAAAGATGAAGAGGCTGAATTCAAAATCTAGGTACCGGTTCATCAATTTACTTTATAAACTGCTGTTATTTTTTATCAACTCCTTTATACTTTTCCCTTCACATGTTAAAAGAATTATCCTATGTTTTATATGTTCTGAAGATTATCAGCCATCTTTTATAAATCCATCTGTAGAAGAATATTTGTAGCCTACTTGTATTGTAGAACATGAATCAGTCTTTGTGCCGCAGCTCATTTATAAAAATGACCTATGTATCCAAATTCCTTCTAAATCTGATTAGCCATGTAACCTTGAAGAAACCAAAACTGATTCAAAACCTATGCAAAGCTCAACACTCCTTGCCATAACCTTTGAACCTTGTTCAATAGATTATTATCCCTCATGATTAGCCCACATCCTTTCAAATCAAAATCAGGATGAAGATGTTTAAGCCATTAAAACTGTCCTCTTGTCTTCATCCTTATCCTCTTGACTATTATGAATATCTCCCTTGGTTTTCTGAAGAGAATCAAGCTTCAGCTAAAAGGCACTTGGAATCTTTCGAAGATTTTATTGACCGTTTTCAGATTGTTCATGAGGATGTAATCATGAGATTTTTCTCTAAATCGTTGATTAGAGATGCTGCTATATGGTTCAAGAGTTTAAGAGATGACTCCATTGGCTCTTGGATAGAATTCATTGATGCATTTTTGAAGCATTGGGGTGAGAACAAATCTCTTGATTTGTATCTCGCCGATTTCTATGCTTTGAAGAGAGAGGAAGATGAAACTTTGCCTATCTTCAATCGAATATACTACAACACTTATCATGATATGCCTTTGGAGATCCGACCCATAGAGACATCTTCCATGATATATTATGTGATGGGACTACATTCAAAACTTGCCCTTCTTCTGCTAGAAAGGAAATCTTCATCATTAAGCATTATGTTTGAATATGCTTTAGAGGTGGAGGAAAACATTTGTGCTTTAAGGAGAATCCCAGAGCAGCTTGATTTTGAAAACCATCATCTACCTGAGCCAGATAAATATCAGTATGATTCATATTTTGAACAGGAAGATTATGATTCTAAAGCAGATTTGGAACAGCAGCAAGCATGTGAGCTCTTTTCAGATTTAGAATCAGATTCTTCAGTGTTTGAAAAGTACTCCCAAGACAGGTATGAATCTGGATTTTATGATCAGTTTGCAAACCAGGATGAGCCTATGATAACTGATGATTGTATGGGCAATTATATGTTTTCAACTGATCTTTATTCATATGATGAAAACCATGTTTTATCATCCTATTGTGAGCACTATTCTCAAAAGGAAATTTTAATGATTGATGATCAAGATCTGATCATAAGAGAACGAGAAGGTTCAGATCATCTGTTGAGCTTGCATTTTGATCTGACAAAGGTTGAGCAGTCCACATTCAACATTGACATCAGTGAAGGAAAAGATCAGCAGCATAAAAAGGTATTTCATGTTGGCTTTTATGACCCTGTTGCTGACTATCTCGAACTTATGAGCAGCATAGATATCAAAATATTTTTGTCAAATGATATTTGGTTCTGTCACCCTTTGAAACTACATTGCTGCATGCTATGGTTTCATTTATTTTTCGGGTCAAGATCAAGGATAAGTTTAGCAGATCAATTTCTGACATGGCTTCATTGGAAGCATGATGTCACGTGATAAGAATCCTCTACTAATTAGAATTAGGAGTAGGAATAGATAGGAAAATAAGCTCTTAATATGAGTATCTAGGTCATTTTCAGTTGTTTTTATGAATAAGCAAAGCGGGCTATAGGCAGGTTGCAGCGGATCAGTGATAAAAGACAAATGACTCCATGCCCAATGGAACACTAGAAGATAGATTTAATTATTATTTTTCAGGAAAGGCATTTTGGTCTGGAGTTCTTGGGACCTCACAGGGAGGTTCCCATCCCCGAGTAGGAACCAGATGTTATCTCCCAAAATAAATTTATTTTCAATAAGTTCACTCATACAATTTATTTTTGATAGGATAAAGATTTCAAGTCATATTATGAAAGATATTGGGATGACTAACAAATTTGGGGTATCTGATGTTCTGTTATTTGATAAATTTGAAATTTTTAGCTTTCGGTGGCTTATGCAAGATTTTCAATAACTCATTAGCCACTGAAAAGCCTAGCTTTTGGCAACTAATAGTTTAACACATGGCCATGATTATCCATTGAAATCTTTCTCATCGTGTTCTTATTAAAATTCTAGGAAAGGATTTTTGGTGGCTTAGGCGAGTTTTCCAATAGCTCATTAGCCACCGAAAAGCTTTGGTTTCGGTAGCTTAGCGAGTGTTTGTAGGATGACATTAACCACCAAAAGAAAATGAGATACGTTTTTGGAAAGGGAAACTTTCCGTGGCTTGGGTGAACTTTCAAATAGTTCATTAGCCATTGAAAGCCCTTCCTTTCTGCAGCTAAACAATGAGATCCAGAAAGACAGTAAATCATCGAAAGCTCGTTACACATGTTCTTTTGGAAAGAAAGTTTTGGTGGCTTGGGTGAACATGACGGTGGTTCATTAGCCACCGAAATATCAGCTTTCAGTAGCTAGAAAACAAAACCCTAAATACTCCTAACCACCGAAAGGGACGAAAAGTGAAAACGGTTGTCTTCCCATCAAAATCAAATTCATCAGCATGAGGCGTGTCATAATTTAGCATGATTAACCACCCAAAAGGCACAGGGAGGAGGACCCGCTCAAAAAACTCAAAACATAGGTTTCTGTGGCTAAGCATGGTTTCAAAATGGTCTCTAAGCCACTAAAAGCATACTTTCGACAGCTAAGACCAAAATTTCAAGGCGCTCTAAGCCACCGAAATTGGCGTTTTACTATGAAAAGGAATCATTTTAAAACGGTGATTATGAGCTACTGGAGAATAATTTTGCAAAATTATCGGAGGTGTTTTTTACTAACATGTCATTAAATAATAACCTCTCTCATTTTTCCTACAGGTATTTCATATTGGGAGAATCAAATCCATCTCTAATCCCTAATTTTTGGATCTCAGAATTTCCCTATTTTACACGTGTTTTTTAAATATAGATATCTAGAAAATGGAAATGAATTTAAAGAAACTGAGAGAGGTTTTTTCTCACAAAACACCAATATACAAAAACCTCTTTCATTTTATACACAGGTGTCACATATTTGGAGAAAAAAAATTTCAACAGTTTGGCCAAATTTTTAGGGCAAAAGTTGACCTAACAGGGCAGGTTACAGCAGAAAAATGAAGAGTTTACTTCACCAACACCCGGGAAAGAGCAGGATGAAGTGTAAAATATAAAATTTACTGAATTGCACCATCAAAGGAGTTTTGTTCCAGTTTTTGGGATACATCAAAGAGGAGAGGGTCACAAAACCCTACCTATTTTAACCAACAGTGGCTCATCCATCAGAAGACCAGTTACAGCTTTCCTCCAGTACTCACTGCAGTCATCAAAAGGTTCAAAGAGTGAAAAAGTGTTAGAGTTAGTTAAACTAGTATTTAAATTAGGCTTTCTAACCTAATTTTGAAAAAACATTAATTTTATCTATTTTTAGTAAAACATATCCAATTTTTCAGGATCTGAATATTTTGTAAAGGCTATAAAGCCTAAGACTTATGTTATAGAAAATGTTCGACTTCAAGGACCTATATACCATTACTATTATCAAGCTTCTCATATTGCTCATGACCTAATATAATCTCTTTTGCTATCATATGTTCAGCTTCCATTTCTTGTTTGTTCTGTGCTTATGCTTGAATGTGTTATTCAGGTTTATTCATGTTAATTGATGTCTGATGTGTTATTCAGGTTTATTCATCCTATCTGCATATTGATGATTTTAATTATAACTACTTTGTTATGATTA
>LPNX010347362.1:76919-139725 GCA_001517045.1 Pseudotsuga menziesii
AATCCTTATCCCTGATGGAGTTTCATGCATGTCTTGAGAGTGTGAGGTCCTGTAGGTCACCTGAATTGATCCACTTAAAAAACCATAAAAACATTTAAGTTACCAGGCATCCTCGAGCTGCAACCTAAAGGAGTTTCCTGGAGTGATAACACCATCCTCTCCGAGGTTCGTAAAACATATGAGTTTGGACTTGTCTTTAGATGAGCTATACCGAGTGTTTGTTACCCTCTTTGAACTCGTAAAACCAAAAATAGGCACTCCTCAATCATGATGGGGGAAATGGGAAGGGAATTATTTTGCAAATAAATGGTAGTAGTTTGTCGTTACCTTTCAACATGGCACTTGTCTGCATATCATTTCAGTCAATTGGGAATTCAGCTGATCTCCATGACAACCCACTTTCGTGAGTCATGCCACTCCTTTGAGTCTATCAAAAGAATGCATTGTCCACTATCGCACTGTGTGTTTGTCTGGTTTAGTCATGCTGCCAAGTATTTTGTCATGCCGCCCGATGTTCAAAGGGAAGTTGAAGAAGTTTACCTCTGCAGTCAAAACCGTCTCTGTGTCAATGCTTTTGAGTCAGTCTTATGGTTACTACATTCACATCATTCCAGAATTATGTTCCGAGTTTCGTGTCGTCGATGTGGGACTCATCATGGCCCTCCTTCAACAAGACTATTCCCATCAACATTATCTCATCATCCGGAAAATAGTCTTAGAAACAAAAACTTAGTACCTTGAGATCTGTATGCCTCAATGAAATATTCTCTCGCTCTCAACATAGGTTCACATCATTGACCTTTGATTGATAGAATGAACTGGTTGTTCGACATCAAAACATCTATTCACACTCAGTAGATTGTACTAGCGTACCTTGGGAACCATTGACATCAATGGTGATCTCCCTCGCACTTGTTAACGATTCACATCATTGGCTGGTAATCAAGTGGTTTCTACCATGTTCGACTTCAGAACATTGTAATCACATGAATAGAATCGTACTTTGTGGAAGACGAGACGAAGACCTTGGGTATTTGTTTAGCGCTCATTGCTTTCCCCAAGTTGCGATGGAGTTTTGTATATCTAGCATGGATCTGCATTTGTATGGTCGTGGCTATGCTCAAATTTGCATCTGTATGACATAGATCTACGTTGTATGTCCGGTAGCTATGTCCAAGTTTGAGTCCTCTATCACATGGATCTGCGTTGTATTCTAGTAGCCATGCTTTTTTATTCCTCTCATGGATCTGCCTTGTATTGGTTCGCAGCCATGAGTTGGTTACATTTGTCTATGAGTCAAAAGTATTGATGTACTACAGATTCCTACTAGATGACATTCTCCGAACGAGCTGACATTTTCACCTTGAAGTGACAACTTGTTCTCTCAAAGCTCTCACTTATTGTATCCCTCTAGGTCTCATGCTTTGGGGGCCATTCTGTTATACCTAAATCGTGTCACCACCATGTGATAAGACCCTTAACTTCCATGTTTTCCCTTAATCCCAGCACTTAGAGTGGGAACTTGCTCTGTTTGTCAATTCTACTTGAAAAAACCTAGCACCGTGCTTTCCTTATGTCCCATGAGCGGTACCTTACTCAGCACCGCATGTATCCTGTTTTCAAGAAGCGGTGCCACCGCTTATGGTCTTTGGTCCAAAAGCAGTTCTCATCTAAACTGCTCTGTCATAAGAGAAGAAAAGCAGTACCCTACGTAAAATGAGAAAAATAGAAGTTTCTCAAGGCTTCTAGATCATGAGCCTCGTGTCCCCCCTTATCCCTATCATTGTGGGTTAGTTTGAGCTTGAGATCCCCCATGGTAGGATCTTAGAGCCACCTCACCCACAATTCTCTCAACTATCTGTATCCATTGAGCCTTATAAATACAAGATCGTGTCCATAATTGAGGGGGAGAATGATAGAGGTATTATTATGCTGTTGGATTGACCACTTAGTCCAAGTCATTGGAGAGCATAGAGAGCAAAGTTGGAGCTTATGGGGATGAACTGTTTGTCTCATGGAGGGGCTTGTCGACACTAAGGCAACGGTTGTAAGCTTCTCCATACATTCTTAATGCAAAGCTGATTTCCGTCTCACATTACTATTGTTTTGATTTCACATGTACATGTTGTTAGATTCCTTAGTCACTAACATGGATAAGTAGATGATTTTCTGGTAGCTTTGATGTGTTTTCATGTTTGATCTGTTTGCAGGTACACAGGTTCACAATCGAAGCAGTATTCCAGGTGTCTACGACATTCAGGGAAGGTCTTCATCCTTTGTCGTTCATTCATTTGTTTTGGATCTGAACCATTCAAACCAGAGGAACAGCTTCTGTCCGCAGAAGGTGCAATATTCTTGGTTACAAAAAGTCAGAACAATCTCACGATTATAACGAAACTCAATGGAAGTAATTCCATATTTGAAATTCCACACAATCAATGTAATAGTCATGCAACCCTTTCCCAGCAAAGTTGTCCTTCTTTATTATCAAAAAAAAATACTTCTTCTTACAAAATAAACCATCCTCCTTATGCCATCGAAAGTCCTCTCTATTCTACCTCTTACCTCTATTTATACTATAATTACAAATGACTTCTCAACTTCCCTGACTTTAGGACTTCCAAAACATTTTCCTTTAGTGTCTTGGAGTAAGAAAAAAATAAATTACATAAAATGACAAAGTACAAAAAAAGACAAAATTTCAAGTAGACACGGCTGGCTTTGAAATGTATTCCCCCCATGCCTTAGCTTCCTCTGTAATGCTCTGATAATCTATTGGCTCCAAGAATATCATGGTTACTTCATGTACAGCCAATTGTGTCTCCACATTAGTCACTGACAAAGGCCTGTGCAATCTAGGATTTAACCACTTCTTCACTAATGATTTCAATTTTCTGAATGTTTTGTTCATCTTCATGCAGTCTGTCTTGGATATATGCCATATGTGGATCCTTGTCTGAGAATTCATTGACTTTTGCAACCGTAGAAAGATGGCATTTATTATGGACTTGGCGCATCTTTTTGAAGAAATCTGTGCATTTCTCAAGTGTCTTTTCAATTTCATTATTCAATCTTACAGAATATTTTATGCAAAATTCTAGGAGTGCCAATTCTATTTTCATACCTTATGTTGTCTTCTGAGGCAAGTGTTCGTGAAAAGTTGAATTGGCCTCTACCCAAGTCAACTGGCTTTCAACTTTCTTACCGACTTCTAGCAGTCTTGTCTTGAAACTAAGTGATTCATCTACTATTTCATTAAATATTGTCTTCTCCTGCTTGACTTTATATATCTCATCCACGAGACTTGCTTGGACTTGATGGATCTTTCTTCGAATCATGCAGGCCTGATCACGGAAAGAGGTAATGTCAGGCTATCTCTCATTGGTTGTATTAAGTTGAGCCTCTAATGATCGGTTTGGTGTCACTAGTTCCTCTACCCAGGTTCTTAGTTCACCTGCTTGTCTGTTTGCCGCATATTTCTGTGATTCTAATTCCAAAATTCTATCCTCAAAATCCTTTTTCTCTCCTTCCATAATGGTAACTTGCACCTCCAATGAATCCTTTTTCAATTCTAAAGTTTGATACTCCCTTTGGAACCTTTTATTTTCTGAGAAAGTTGCCTCGTGTTTCCTTTCTAGTGCTAAGCCTTCTCCTCTCTCCTTAACTAAAGTTGATTTTATTTTAAACAACTTTTCTTTGTGATGTTCGACATCTTCCACCAACTTGTCGACATTATCAGCATTGGCTTGCACGGCTGCTATATTCATAGATGCTAAGAATTTAGGGTCCTTATTAGTTCCTTCCACAACAATTTTCTCAGTCACTGTAACCACATCAGGTTGGGTGCTGATATTTAATCTCTTCTCTGATCTTTTAACAATAGTTTTCCTCTCCTTATAAAAAAAATGGTATCTAAGCATGCCACTGTATGCTGCATAGATGGGGTGTAAGGAATGAGTCCAAGTTCTACAAGAGGAACGTGGCCGCCTATAATCATGCCACTTAATAAGGTAGGAAGGTCCGTTGGATTATCTTGGGTAGTGTCCTGGTCTAAATTTTCTCTGTCCTTATCCTCCTACTCTTTCTTTTTTCATTCTTCAGCTTCCCTTCGCACTCTTTCTTCGACTTATTTTTGTAATCTGTCTTCCTCCTCTTTTTTCCTTCAAGCCTCCTCGGCTTGTTTCTTCTCAGCTTCTTCCTGTAGTCTCTGAGCATCCTCTGCTCGTTTCCTTTCAGCTTCTTCTTGGTGTAGCTTCAAGGTCTCTTCCTTTTGCTTCTGCTTTTATGTTGTACTGCTGCTACCTTTCACCCCACATGTGCTACCCTTTTTCTTGAAACGTTTACTTAGAGCAGTCATGTTACTGGCGTTCCTGTATACCTCCTCATCTTTATCAAAATAATGAGTGTATTCATAACGTACTCCTACAAATTTACAATGCTCTGTAAGTTTTCCATCTTTGTCATTTCTACGGAAACTCTTCTCCCCAAAGCATAAGTTTTCCAAATCTCTTACAAATTTAGATGTGCTTTTGACCTTAGTGAATTTGTAACTACCTGTGAAAAATGGCAGTGGTGGGAATGCTGCCTTTTTCATATCGAATAGGAAGTTACCTACTCCATCTATGAATGGTTATCTAACTGCTTCCTTATGGACTACATAATCCATTGCATATCTGGGTAACAGTGATGGGGCTTTGGAGCCTCCATACATTCTCAGGTAAGTTCCTTCCTGAGAAAAATAGTAATCCCTGTATTCGCAGATAACCTGCATGTCTTTTTCTGACAAGCAATCGGGCTCTTTAAGGAAGATGAGCTCATACAAAGGCATTAGAAACTCTTCACATATCGACTTGTAGAAACTTGAAAACTTGTGTGCCCAAATAAATTGATACGCAGCACATATAGGGGTCTTGGTGTGATCCCAAGTGCAATCAAGCTTTAAGAATGGGTGTCTGGACATGATGCATTCAATCAGGTAAGAGGCCATGTAGAATTTTGGCCTTCTCTGAATCAATCCTCCCTTTGCGACAGCGACACATGATGACAAGCTGCTTGATATAATGTCTACCCAATTGAAAATCGTGCCTTCAAATGCCACATAGTATATTAATGGGATCCAACTTAATTTGTACAATTTCTCATTTTCTCGGCCAAAGACCCTATTCAGCATTAAGGCTATGACCCTGTAAGGGGGGTGTATACTTGCAGACTCGTACTCGCTAGTTGCCTTCTGGCACAGCTGTCTTCCTGCCATCATCATCCTTTTGGCACATTCCATAGTGTCCAAATCCACTTTTTTAAACCACTCATGCGTCATCATAACCTATGGGCTTGGTAGTTTGCAAGCCTTGGATATGTATTTCATATTGAAGGAAGAAAAATATTCCCCTTCTATGTTGGAAATAATGATCGTGGTTGGGTCTGTCCAAGGTAGAATCCATCCGATGACTTCAGCAGATGGGAAAAGCTCTAGGCACGTGGTTGCCTTAGTAATGCATGATTTCTTGATATTTTCATATAAGGACATGTCTTCCAGGCCCACATCAGGGACATTTTGGTATCTGATCATCTGATATATTTCTCCCCACTTGAATTCCTGATCGGCCCATGTGATGGCCTTAGTGTCTTAATATGTGATTTCAATCTTGGAGATAATCTCCACATCTGAATCAACCTCGGTGTCCTTTACTTTCTTATTTCCACTCTTCTTAGGCATGGTGTGAGGTGATAGCCGAAACTGTGGGATGATCACAGTAAGAGATGTCTTAGTAATACTAAAAATTTAAAAACAACATGCATTTACATCAACATGGAATAACTGAAATGAGAATCCAAGTTACAAAGTATATCAAAAATTCATTGTTCCTTCAAAAAGAATGAGATTGCAATCATTGTTTACTATGATAGAGGAAAACAAAGTTGTATTTACTAGTTCATTATTAGCCACTCATAAATAATTTTGTGAGGTGGAGAGAAATCACTCCCCAAAGGTTATGCAGCAAGGGTGTGTGTTCGCAAAACTTGAACGAAAACTTATCAATGTGTGTGTATATATCATTCTGTAAGTTATACCTCTGTTGTTATATATATATTTGTGTTACTAAACAAGTCAACATACTTGAGGCTGATTATTTCTTCACTAGTTATTCAAAGCATCAATATTAACTTCCTTTTGGTCTACTCTGCAGAGTTTACAAGTTTTGTTTTTATTCTCTTGTTTATTAAGCTCAGGACTATGAGGGATCTATGTTTCTTCCCAAAGTAATGACTCAGGGTACTGTGAAGTCATGGTTTGCATATAAAACCCTTAAAAACCTTTTACAAAAAGACTTCAACCCTAAAGAGGATCGTGATAAATACTTCCTTCCACACGCAGTTTGTATGAAAATCCTATCCCAAAGTTCCAAGATGCAGCAATACCCAAAGTTCCAAGATGCATCAATACCCAAAGTTAAGATCCGCCAAGGGTTTCTCGTTTATTGCAAACTCGTCCCCCGACAAATTCAACCTAAGCAATACGCAAGTCGGGGGGAATTCGGCCTGGAGTAATATCATCCTAAAAACCCTAAGGTTCATCATACACATATCAATGGCTCAGATAATAAAACCAAATGGTGCAGCGAAGGTCAAGACAAATGCCATGAGGTTCAGGCTAGCAAGCTAGAAAAGTGCTTGGCCCGGATGTAAAAGCGGTTGTGAGGTCAAGGGTTTCTTGGAAACCAGACTTAGGAAGACACTGGTTGTCGACCTTGGTAACTGAAAACCCTATGGGTTATGGATGCGCTTTTATTAGAGAAAATACTGCGCAAAGTGATAGAAAAAAACTAGTTGTGGTGACTTTAAAACCCTAACCTTCATTAATAAATAGACCTTTTAAATCTTCTAGAAGAACACATGACAAAAGGATGTGTTCATGTGCCTAACTTGTCTATCGTTGATACAAGTACGACGCTTGCATAGCGATGTGAAAGCTCCATATATCTAAAGGTGGTTGGAAGTGTCCAAAATGGGGTTTGGAGAAACAAACCATAGACAACTAACAGCGTTTATATATAATAAAAAAATCCAAAACTGCAATTAATGCGGTGGTTGGTAGCAATAAATATGGCGGGTTAAAAACGTCATTTTGGAACGCACTTGAAAACTTGTCGAATAACGTCGATGGCTTATCGACAACCTTTTCCAAACTATTCGATGTATCGGTGGTGAAAATTGAGTCTCCATGACTGCGTCAGATATAAAACCTGTGTTTCTCCAACACTGTCAGCGAAAACTCATCAATTCATCTGATACGTAAACCATCAACAAACTTGTAAAAAACTCTCGATGTGTCGGCGATGAAAATTGAGTTTTCGTGATAGCATCGGCTTCAAAAACTAATTTTTACCGATAATGTTAGCTGTGATTTTTGCCGATAGTCGACAAAAACTAAACAACAAATTCCAGTGAAAATGTCGACAAAACTCATAGAATTCTTCTAATACAAAGCATTGGCGTTGAAACCTAAGTTTTCTGCAACAATGTTGGCAAGAAAATGTTATTTTTGCCGATAATTTTGGATTAACTCAATGAGAACTGCTGATATAACTCATCGGTAGAACTCAAGGAATTCTTTCGATAAGACTTTTTACTTGGCCAAAAACTTAAAAAACTCGGCCAACAAAAACAACTTCAAAAAGAATCGAAAGCCACTCATCAGTGAGCTGCAACAGTGTCGGAAGAACTCGCTGAGTTCGTCTGATATGTTGGCTAAACTGGCCGAGTTGATCTGATCCATCGGCAAGACAAGATGAGTTGACCCAATGCTTCCGACAAACTCGCTGAGATCTTTCGATGTGTCGGAAAAACTCATTGATTTCTGCCGACACTCCGGGAGGAAAACCTGAGTACTTAGTCAAAAAACGTTTCTAGCTCAAATCAACAAAAAAAACCAAGTGCTAGAATGAAATCTTTAAGAATCAAACTTGTGTAAGGAAGGGTTGAGATCAAAAAAGTAACGAGGGGCCCCAAAAATGTGAAATTTTTGGGAAGTAGTTGCAGCAGCAACAACGTGTTAACGCAGAGCTCCATGAAGTCGACATTTCAAACCATGAGGCCTGCTAACCTCCATTCTCCAGGTATTCTTGTCTTCCTTCTTTTGCTCTGTGTTCATTCCTCTATGTGTCTACCAGCAGAGTTGAAGGATAAAATTCCTAGGCAATGCGGCACTTTGCGTAGAGGCAGTACAGGTCATGGAGGAGGTCGTCGTAAGGAAAACCTCGAAGATATTGACAGATGTATAACGTAGGTATCCATGTTTGTTAGATGTATGATTGATGAGTGAGAATCCAAGGTGACCTCTAAACATTTAGCCTCTGGAAGAAGCAGTGGTATAATAAATCACTATTGGATGATTAAAAAGATGTTGGGGTTCCAAGGATTTGGCGCAGAGCATGCGCACCTGCCTCAACCAGACTGGTGCGCAACTCAGCACCCTAGAAGCAAATTTTAATTAGCATCCCTATTCGGTGTTTCCCAATGCAGGAAACGAGGAAGGTGATGGAGACAAGGACCAGCGTGGGAAGGGAGGTGAGACCTCTGCAGTTGCAGGAAATTCCACTGGTTTGTTGTAGGAGCATAGGGAGAATATGAGAATCAATACGCCTGTAAAGTGTGGTCATGAGGCTCCAACCGATGTCATTGTTTCTCAGCTGATACAAGATATGTAACCTACAGTCCGACGAAATCAAGTGGATGATTATGGACCCTGCCCGATCCTGGAGGAGACGTCGGACTTCTTTGTGGGAGATGAAACACCCTAGACGCTCCATTATCATCCTTGGTTCCCTCTACAACTCACAAATTTTCTGGTTTCCCTTGTTTTTAAAATGTGTAATTTTCATGTTTGTCTACGGCCATTTTATAATTTGTAATATGACAATCAAAGTGCATAGCTCTGGAAAGAGAAGACTTTCCTATTTTTCAAAAAACTCAAACTCAAGTTTTTTTTTAATAGAATGTGCGGGTGGCCTCTCAGATTAAGACTCCCGTAGCACATTTTTTATTCTCTATACACTTCCTTTATGTTATTATGAATATGAATCTCTACTGCTGCTTACAACAACAACAACAAAACCGCATTTCAATATTATGTTTTTATGAGATTTTTGAATGATTATTGAGCTAAATAACATCTTATCTTTGAAAAAAATGTCCCATTGAAATCTATAACTTTTGTTTTCTTTAATTCTAAGGAATATCGAACAACAATATTTTTTAGAAAAACAAAAAAAAATTATACGTATCTCACACATCTCAAAATCAATATTATGATGAACAAAGAAATAATTACGCATCTTCCACACAACAAACTTCTTGAAACGGGAATTCTTAGTACATTTAATAACTATATAGAAATAATTTGTAATAACTATATAGAAATAATTTGATTCAAAATTTATTACAATAATCAATGTGGAAAATGTAGGTACACATTTCACTTAGATCACGACTTCAAATCAGAAAATTTGTATACTAGCATAGATCCATCTTAAAAAGGATTTACCAAGTGCGGAGAGGGATCGAATCTCCCCCTTTTTAAAATAGAAATGTTGAAGAAGTGTATAATACAATGTTTATAGTTTTAATTTATGTGTAGTTTTATTTCATTCTAAATATTTTAAATTTAATTCCCACAAATTACTTTTTATAAAAAAAATTTATTTTTTATAAATAACACTTAAATATCTTAATCCAAGATAACAGTATCCAACAACACTCGAATATAGTGGAAGATGGTGGCATATTCAAAGTGAGTTGCCCGAAATGATAGTTTACCTTTATGGTGACTTTGTCAATTAGGTTAGGTTTTATGATGGATGATGCCGGACAGAACCAAGAATTGGACGACATAACATACTTCTGACTAATATTTATACCTGAGATCGAGGATGCATTGCCCGTACAGTAGCTAATTGATTATGATTGGTTGTACTTCCTTCTGTGGCTGGAGGACGTGAAGCGAGGTAGTGCATGGCATTACTGTGGTTTATTAACTCTGTTTTTGCTTGATTTATTCGTGATCACGAAGCCTGTTCAGGATTTACGTCGATCTTGGCTTATGTTTTCAACATTAAACCTGTTTCTGACGGCCTAGATGCTTGGATGCCATGTGGATGGGTTTTTATTATTGATGGATTCCTGATCTTTTGATGAGGGTTTTTATCAGTTTTAGCAGCTGATTTATCAGATTTGGTGGTTGATTTGTTGGATATGTCTCTTCGGTCAATTAAATCGATGGCCCAAACTCCACCAAAAGGATTCCGAGTAATAACTCGGTCTCGGGAGGTAGAAACAAAAACAATCAATCATAGTCGGTCCCCTTGTTTGTCTATGCGTGATGTTGCGGTAACCATGGGCTTCTCTCCGGTCTTACCTTCCACCCCTGTGCCATATCCTTGTTTGTTTGTGCGTGATGATGCGGGTATTAATTCTTGCACATGATCTAGGAACTTGGAATCAAAATCATCAAAGAATAATTAACAAATACTCATGAATTGGAAATTATCGGAACCAAAATTGGTTTCCTCTCTGTATATTTAATAAACAATAAAGGGTTACAATACCAATGCTGAGCAATGGCTTAACTCCATGAAGAATTCGAATACCTAAGGAGACAATTCGAATTCAATGAGTGACTCTAGCTTAACTGACTGTCAACCATTCAATCTCACTCAGTTAACCACTAGACCAAAACCCTAATTGACTCACCAAACCCTAACTGAATTCGGAGTGCAATAAATGACTGAATCTCAACTGGAGGAGATCAAACACATGTCATAGCAATCCAATCATCAAGTGCTAGTGCTCCATGACTCCAATGAACCTCGATGAGGTTAACTGAAGCTGAACTGACCATCAGAAGTTGGTGGAGGCGCCTTATTGACTCCAGTTCATTAAATAATAATAAATAATCATTAAATAATATATTTAATGACTGGAGGCACCTTAACTAACTGTAACTGACTGGTTGAATTGATTGTAACCACCAGTTAGCAATTAGGTGCATTAATATCACTCAGATCACCCCCGGAGTGCTCCAGTTAGCCTCCTTGACTGTAGGTAGGCGTGGGTGTGACTGGATGATGGCAATTAATGCTCCACTGATGTCAATTAAACTTAGGATAGTGGTTTAACTAGGCCAATTTGACCAAAAAGAGTGTGTATGGTGGTAAATGTCTCCAACACCCCCCCTTAAACTATACTCAGGAAGAGTTAGAAAACATAGATGCATGAAAATTCTAGGGCCCTGGCAACAAAGGCCATAGGTCACCCTGTACAATAAAGTAACTGCTTAATATAACCAAGGAAATGAGGAAAATCTCATGGGAAAAATACCCCCCCTCAAACTAAGCAGTAAATCAAGAATTGGTTCTTCCATGCAGTAGCATCCTGAGACTATGCATGTGAACCTCTGAATCCAAACTAAATGAATATGTCTGGAGGAATCTTCCACTTTGGAAGAAGAACAATGCACTCAACTGAATCAGAAATATAAACAGCTGCACGGTGAAAACTGGACCCATGTAGAGTAGCTGAAATCATCTGAAGAGAGAGCAAAGGTTCTTGAGGATTTGAACCATGTGTGGAACACTCAAGAAACTGATATGTTGAATCCATGAACATCAAACCATGAGTGGTAAAATCAGCCCCAATTTTTAGGAGCAAGTGTCCATGTGGATGCAGAATGTCTTCCTCTTTACTAGTTCTATGAGGAGATGAGCATGTGACCAAAGGTAGAGAATCCCTGGGACTTTGGAGGGCGAATGCTTGAGCTCCATAATCTGATATAGCTTCAGAAATATCTAATGATTCACAAAATAAAATATCAGCAACCTCATAAGAGGAAACTAACACCAAATCCCCAGCAGCAAAATTGAAGAAGAACTGCGGTACTTGATTTTTCACACCGGAATTGGTGAGAGAAGCTACAAGCATGGCTGAAAGCTCTTGAATTTTAAAATATGAAAAAAATAATATCATATCAGAATGTAAATAATATCTAAATAAGTTCACAATAGATCCAAAGCTATGAAATGAAATCAAATCCCCAGCAGCAGTTTTGTAGGAGACTTGCGGTACTTGTTTCTTCACACCGTTGATGAGAACGGCTACAAGCAGTAGTGAAGGTTTATAAACCTGAAATTTTGAACCAAGAAATATCAGATAAGATCCAAATAATATCATATCATATCCAATAAGGTTCATATCAGATCCAAAATTATGGTCAACCGAGACGGTGGATGCACAGTTGTCTTTTTCTTCAAAATTCGGAATTTTGGTGCATGCAATCCTGTAGGATTTTGCTGGAAGATATAGATCATGGGGAGCGAATGTGTCACTCTTATAATATGATATTTCTTCCAAAATATCCAATTTTTTACATATTTTCACACCAGCAGCAACATTAGAGGAAGAAAAATCAAATTTCTCTTCACTTTCGGAAGCAATTACTGGTAAATTTTGCACAGAGTTCAAAGGAAAATCACCGGTGAATGTTTGCATGGAAGTGCAGCAGTATTTTTCTTCAATATCAGAGATTTGAATGTCTTATTCTATTTCAGCAATATGAGAAGATGAGATATCAGAGATCTCATGAACTTCTGGAGCATCAGGAGAAGGAGTCACTTCATGGAGACTTTCTTCAATTCGAATTGAATGTGTAGAAGATTCTGCTTCATCTTCATCTTGAACAAATTCATCAGAGAGAGTAGAGGCCGAGAATTTTGAGTAAAGAACTCTTGTGGTGCTGGTTGTGATCTCCAAAGTACTATTATGATCCTCATTGTGCTTGCCAAAGGTTTTCTCCAATATTGTCTAGACTTCATTTGGGTATTCAGCAGAACAAATAAGGTAGTACAAGCTAGGAGAAAGGGCCAGACCTATTGCTCCATAAGCTCTATCACCGTCATTTAGCCAGTCATTCTCATTCTCATAAGACTCTTTTCCAAGTCCAATAGACACCTCATAGAGACCTCGTCTCTTCAGAGATGCAATCATCTTCAACTTCCATTCCGAATAGCTTGTGAATGGGGTGAGAAGAGGGATTGATGAGTCCATTTGAAGTTGTACCTAATAAAACCTGCAAATCAAAACAAAAGGGGCACCGTAAGGTTGGACATCCTGCACATTTTAGGCTTTCATCACACCCAGCATAGTCAATCAAGCAAGCTTGATCAACAAGTTCTTTACTTGGGATATTGAGTGGTAAGCCTTGGCTTTTGGTGCAGTGCTGTATTTTTGAGCTATTGCTCAAATTTCATGGAGAAATCTGTCAAAAATCTTGTTTTTGAGAGATTGATCTTCGTCCCGCCGCATGCTCTGATACCATATTAAATCTTGCACATGATCTAGGAACTTGGAATCAAAATCATCAAAGAATAATTAACAAATACTCATGAATTGGAAATTATCGGAACCAGAATTGGTTTCCTCTCTGTATATTTGATAAACAATAAAGGGTTACAATACAAATGCTGAGCAATGGCTTAACTCCATGAAGAATTCGAATGCCTAAGGAGACAATTCGAATTCAGTGAGTGAGTCTAGCTTAACTGAATGTCAAACATTCAATCTCACTCAGTTAACCACTTGACCAAAACCCTAATTGACTCACCAAACCCTAACTGAAGTCGGAATGCAATAAATGACTGAATCTCAACTGAAGGAGATCAAACACATGTCATAGCAATCCAATGATCAAGTGCTAGTGCTCCATGACTCCAATGAACCCCGATGAGGTTAACTGAAGCTGAACTGACCATCAGAAGTTGGTGGAGGCGCCTTGTTGACTCTGGTTCATTAAATAATAATAAATCATCATTAAATAATCATTAAATAATATATTTAATGACTGGAGGTGCCTTAACTGACTATAACTGACTTTGTTGAACTGATTGTAACCACCAGTTAGCAATTAGGTGCATTAATATTACTCAGATCACCCCCGAAGTGCTCTAGTTAGCCTCCTTGACTGTAGGTAGGCGTGGGTGTGACTGGATGATGGCAATTAATGCTCCACTGATGTCAATTAAACTTAGGATAGTGGTTTAACTAGTCCAATTTGACCAAAAAGAGTGTGTATGGTGGTAAATGTCTCCAACAGTGGGAGGCATGGTTTTCTCATCGGTCCTACCATCCGTTCCTAGGCCAATTCTTGGTTTGTTTGTGCGAGATGAGGCAGGAGCCAAGGTTTTCTCATCGGTTTTTCCTTCCGTTCCTGTACTGAATCCTAGTTTGTTGCAAATGGTGGATGGTCCATTTTTTAGTAGTGTTTTGGGGTTGAAGGTTTTGACTGCAGCTGGTCATGGGTCGCCTCTTTTTAAGCAGACGTTGGATGGTCTTGTTTGTAATGGAGTGGAGAAGTCACCTGTTGGTTCTGGCAGTCCAAAGGACATTTCAAAAAAGATTCATCAGGAATTTTTGTTGATTTTGCCTCTGAGGTTTTTGAGACGGTAGCTCAGTTTGATGATTGTCTGGGGTATGAGGAGTAGAATCTGAGTTATCATATACACAGATTCAACTTTCGGCGCTGGACAACTTAGGGGTTTTGGGCTCGATTCTGGGTTTTGTCTGCGATAATCCGGATATGGAGGATTTAGGTCTTGATATCAGTCTTGATAATGGATTTATGTCTGATGAATAGACCGCAGGTTTGGAGACTAAGAAGGGTTTTGATGGGAATTCCTTTGATGGTTTTGCTAAGGTACGATCGTTACCTGATAATGTGGAGGCCTATGGTGCGCATTGTCCCGCGGTGGATTTGGAATTTGTTCGTTTACCCGCTGCTCATAAGCGTAGCAAAAAACCAGTTCGTAAAGTGCATATCCCGCTCTTGGTTGTGGGAGAGGATATCGCTTCGAACGATATAGTGCTTACACATGCATTAACGCTGGTTGGAAGATTTGGAGGGTGCAGATTTTCTCCTGATGGGGTGAAGAAATGGTTTCTTGGAACCTGGAAAAATATTACCTGTCCGAAAATTTTTATACTTCCGAGCGGTTGGCTGGATTTTAAATTCCAATTTGAGGCGGATGCAGCTCGTATACTAACTGGGACATGGAAATGGAACTTTTCCGACTTGATGCTCAAACGCTGGACTCCTATGTTTGATCCGAGGAATGAGAGGTATGATTAGATGCCAATATGGGTAAAACTACCTAATTTACCTTTTGAATTCTGGTCTTTGGAATTTTTTAAGTTCATTGGTAATACCCTAGGGACTTTCCTGGAAGCTGATCTATCCTTCTTAGAGTCAGGGTTTTGTTGTCTGGGGAGGGTTTTGGTTTTATTAGACCTTTGTAATGGTCTTGCTTCTGATATTGATATTAAGCATGGAGATATTGTTTTCAGTCAAATACTAGATTATGTAGGCATACCTTTCAAATGTAACATATGTCATAGTTATGGTCATTTGGCTTCCCACTATCATTTATCTTTGAAAACGAATTATCGTGATGAGCATAAACCAATTTATGAATGAAGAGAAAAAATAAAACCTGTGTCATCTGTTGACCCTGAGGAGGTAAGAACTGATTCTGTGAGCCCTAGGGTTGAGGGTTTGGATATTTTCTCCAGTGGAAATATTGTTCCTCTGCAATCTTGTATACAGTCACTTAAACCTCTTAGTTTACCTTCTATTGGTAAATCTGATGAGGGTTTCCTGTCTGTTTCTCCATTAAGAAATTTCAGGTTCATCTCCCCTATTAAAAAACCAATTACTGGAACCGGATATTTTCTTGGATCCTGTACAAAATTTACTAGGAATTACACTTTATCATCTAGTTTTGGTTTGGGTAGAGAGGTATCGGGTTTGTGTTCTGATGGTTTACTTATGAAGGAGAGCGATCAGTGTTATGACAATGGGGCACTTAGAGCAGTGTTAGCCCCTGCTAAGGTTACCTTATGATCATTATGACCTTAAATTGTCGTGGTTTGGCTAGTAAACCAAAAAAACTAGTCGTCTACAGATTAGTTGAAGAACAACATATTGATGTTCTATTTCTGTAAGAATCTATGGGTAATGGGATTTTGTTTGTGGATGAATTGGAGTCCATGTTGAAGGGATGGACTTTTCTATCTTTGGATGCACAAGGTAAATATGGAGGTCTTTTGTTGGGTTGGAGATCCAGATTTTTTCACCTTTTGAATGCTTGGGGTGTGGGTTCGGGCCTTTGTGCATCTTTGTTCTCTATTGAACTTAATTTGGATGTTTGTCTTGCCAACATCTATGGTCCATACATTGACAAAGAAGTTTTCTGGAAAAATCTGTTAGATTTGAAATGTCTGAAATGTGAAAAATTAATCCTAGGAGGGGATTTGAATTTTTCCATGGGACTATCTGAGATATGGGGTTTTAGAGCTAGATCGGATTCCCTATCTGATTTTTTTACTAAAACCTTGGAGACATATGGGCTTGTGGACATTGTTCCTACTGTTATGCTTCCCACATGGACTAATAGAAGAGTTGGAGCTGAAAGTATATGCAAAAGACTGGATAGGTTTCTTATTTCAGCTAATATGCTTGATTTTGATTATTTTTATCATCAGTGGGTGGGCAGTGGCAGGGACTCTTATCATCAACCTGTTTTTCTTCAGATTCTGAATAGGGGGCTTCAGTTGAAAAGTCCTTTTAAGTTCAATCCTCATTGGCTTGAACATGATGATTTGGTTAAAACTTTAAAAGATTATTAGGTGGCTTATTCTGATAATCTTCATGATTCCCCTGCTTCTCACTTTGTTTCTAACCTCAAGCATATTAAGGATGTTTCTAATGCTTGGTCTATTAAGAAAAAGGAGATTGAGTACAAAGAATTAGTGGAAATTGAAATTTTGATTACTGTTTTTTCTCACAAGTTTGGTTTTGGTTTCTCGTCTGATGAGGATAAGGCTGCCCTAATTGATTTGGAATCACGTAAGAGAAAAATCCTCTTGGATCGAGAACATGAAGCCAGACAGAAGAGTAGGGCTATTTGGTCGATGTGTGGGGATGATAACACACCCTTTTTTTCATAAATTTGCTAACCAAAGAAAAAATGCAAACTCTATATGGAATATTAAAGATGATAGGGGGGATATGGTGGAAGGATTTGAAGCCATTGCAGGGGCTGGTGTTCAGCACTTTGAGACTCTTTTTCAGGCTGATACAAATCTTCACCTTCCTAAACTTTTGAAAACCTCTGATAATTTTCCATCTTCCATTACTGCTGAGGAGAATTTTGATCTTATGAAACATGTTACACTAGAGGAGATTAAATCTATTCTTACTCTAAGTAAGAACGATAAGAGCCCTGGTCCGGATGGGATTCCAGTAGAGGTTTATAGGGTACTTTTTGATGTGATGAGGTTGGATTTGTTAAGGGATATTGAGGATTCTAGGAAGAATGGAAAAATACCAGTTGTTTTTAACTCAACATTTATAGCTTTGATACCTAAATCGGATTGTCCTAGTACCTTTGATGGTTACATGCCAATTTCTTTATGTAATTTCAGTTATAATATTATTGGTAATATTTTATCTACCAGGATTAAGAAGGTATTTGGAAGATATATTTCTCATGAGTAGTTTGGGTTCTTGCCTGGTAGCAAATACATGATGCTGTGGGTGCCATCCAGGAAGGCATACACTCTATACATGTTAAAGGTTTAAAGTCTGTGGTTCTGAAAATTGATCTATCTAAATCCTACGATAGAGTCAGTTGGATTTATCTGTGGGTTATTCTAACCAAAATGGGTTTTGGAGTATCTTTCATTAATCTGTTTCTTTCTCTGTCCTGATTAATCGTGTGGCTTCTAGTTTTTTTAGGTCTGGAAGAGGACTTAGACAAGGGTGTCCACTTGCACCTCTGCTTTTTTTTGTTGTTGTTGGAGGATTGAGTAGGGCTCTTTTATCTGCTAAAAACAATGGTGTTTTCAGGGGCATCTCTTTTGGAAATAATATATCATTGACACATGTTCTTTTTGTGGATGACATTGTTATGATCACTGATGGATCTGCACAGTCTTTATCAATTTTGTATGAAATTTAGATGGATTTTACTAAAGCCTCAGGAATGTTGATTAATGAGGATAAATCATCTTTCTATTATTCTGGGCTTGATAAAACAGAGTTGACCTCTTTACAAAATATTTTTTCATATACTGTCCTAAAAATTGACAGCGGTATGAAATACCTTGGCTTTTATTTAAAACCTTGCAGATATTTACTAAAACATTGGGACTGGCTCATTGCAAAAGCTGAAAAATGCATTAATAATTGGAGTTTTAGATGGTTGTCCAGGGGTGGTAAGCTTATTTTGATTAAATCTGTCCTTGAAGCTTTGCCTGTTTACTGGATGCACTTCTGGATTCCAGTAGGGATTATTAAGAAAATCAAGAAACTCTGCTTTAAATTTTTATGGTCAGGCAGTGGTTGATCATCTTCTGGATTGCCTTGGACTTCTTGGAAGGTCTTGGTAAATCCAAAATCTTTGGGTGGTTGGGGTTTGAAAGTACCTGCACTCTTTGCCAAAGCACTTTCTGCTAAGAGTGTTTGGAACATAATACATGGCTTAGGGCTGTGGGTACAGATTGTCACTCAGAAATATATTTGGCCTCTCACATTGCTAGATTGGATCAGAGAAAAGGATAAAAAGAAATCAGGTATATCTATTTGCTAGAAATCTGTGCTCTGGTCTTTTCATCTAATTAGTGATTTTCTGGTTTGGAATATTGGGAATGGAGCTAATGTTCGTATTGGTTTGGACCCCTGGGCAGGTTGTAAATGGCGTCATTGCTTACCTCCACACATGATTGACATTCTGCATTCTGCAGATTATTTATTTTTGAAAGATGTTGGGACAACAACAGTATCTTACTTGATGGAACAAGGATGGTTAAGCTCTAATGATCTAGGTCTTGTTGGGGAACTAGATATTAATGCATGGAATGGATACTTAGCCATTGTAAAAACTAGTCATATCAGATTTAGAAATGAGGATGATTTACTTGTTTGGAACCAGGCTAAATCTGGTAAGTATTCCCCAAAAGGAGGATATATGCATTTGATTCTGGAACAGCATGAAATGGAAATTGCGTGGTGGTAGAACATGTTTTGGCATTTTAAGTGTCCTCTTAAATCAAAGATATATTGTTGGTTTCTTTTTTCAGGGAAATCCCTCACATGGGATATTCTAAATATCAAGGGTTGGGAAGGACCAGGACGTTGCTATATTTGCAATGGTGATGTTGAAACAAATTTCATTTAGGGGCTGACTGCCCTTATACTAAAACTGTTTGGAAGGAGATTGAATCTAAGGTTAATATTCAAAATCTATGGGTTGGGGACACAATTCTTTCTTGTTTGAAGAATTGGGTTCTCAATATTAAGGTAAAAACAATCAGATCTTTGCCTATCATTGTATCTTGGTTTATATGGAAGGCCAGAAACCATAGATGTTTTGATAACTTTATCCCATCTCCTGCGCAGGTTTCAGCTTCTAGTTTGGGTTTGTTATCATCTTATCCTCTGGATAATGCAGATTTGAAGATTAGAATCATTTCTGAGTAAATTATTGACAAAACCATTCCATGGGGTTTTTTTTATGGTTCTTCTACTGGTAATCCACAATTGTGTGGTGTTGGGGGTATACTTTTCCTCAAAGTTGATCATTTCATCACTTTTAAATCTGGGATGGGGGTAGGGACAAATAATCTTGCTGAGTTATATGCTTTGAAATTACTTTTAATTTTGGCATTGGATAAGCAGATTTCAAAAATCCAGGTTTTTGGAGATTCCTTGCTTGTCATAAACTGGATAACTGGCAAATTCAAAATACATAATCTATAACTTGCACAGATATTACAAGAAGTCAACAGAATTTCAGATTGTTTTGATCAGGCAATTTTTAAACATATTTATAGAGAAAGGAATACCTTAGCTGATAAGTTAGCTAATGATGGTGGAAAATTTCAGAATGGTTTTTGGTCTATCACTGAGTATCATGGGTCTGATAGACATGATACTTTCCAGGTATTTTAAGAACAGATGCTATTTGGTGACAAGCTAAACTGCAAATTTCTGTTGGTTGATACTTTTTCTATGTTTGATGCTGATGACTATATGGAACTATAAGTTTTTATCTTTTTTATATATATACAAGGATGTATATATGGATGGTTTAATGGTTTTGGTATGACAATATTTTTGTTGATCATACAGTTGGACAGATTGCTAATACTGTATGGAGATAATTTTTGGACAGTATGATACCTGCTTTGGTTTGACCAATGAATGGTCAGATGTTTGGAGATTTTGGAAATCCTTTCC
Source organism: Pseudotsuga menziesii (assembly GCA_001517045.1). NCBI lineage: Eukaryota > Viridiplantae > Streptophyta > Pinopsida > Pinales > Pinaceae > Pseudotsuga > Pseudotsuga menziesii. The sequence continues at coordinate 97,264 of LPNX010347362.1, forward strand.
CTTCTGGATATACTATGCTGATGGATAGTCAGCTGCTACTTTGGACAATCTAGTTTATGGCTGTTTTTGTATGGTGGATACTTGATGTTTTTATGGAGTTGAATTATGAATGCTTTTGGAGGCAATGATTGACATTTTGTTAATTGTTAGTTTTCTGTAATTAGAAGATATTTGGTATATGCTTTTATTGAGCATTTTTGAATTGATCATATGGACACTTATCTTTTGATAGTGGATCATCTGCACAATATAATTTGTATAAAATTATGATTTTTTTCTATGGAAAAAAAATAGTGGAAGATAAAAAATGGTGTCGTTACATAACCAAATTTCTTGAACAGTTTTTTCTTACTACTTCATTTTGTTTTCTCTTTCAGCTTGTCATCATTTCCGTGCTTCATAATGAAAGCAACAGCACCCAGTGGCGATCCAAGATCATTCTTACAAACATTTATTTGTGTAGTCTTTTAATTGAATGATGTAATTTATAAACTTATAAATGGAATGATTTACATTATAAAAGTTCTAAATATAGGTTAAGTAGATGGAAAATTGACAACATGACTTTTTTTTTCTTATTAGAATGAATTTTCTATTAAAATGAAGCAATTTATGTGGGAGGTTATGCTTTAATTGGTTTACTCATTTTATTTTATGATTTTTATTTCTAATTCCAATATTCACCATTATGTTCATAAATAGATATTAATAAAAATAAAATATCATGTTTAATAGCAAAACACTTGTCATTTAACCATCTAGTTATGATGTTATCTTGTGATTATGCATTGATTTCAACATCAAACATCAACTTATTTTTATTTTGTTTTATATGTGATTATTCACCTCATGCTCAATAAAGAGATATTTCTCATGGCTATTCCAGAGTTAAAACGAGCAAACCATGTTGGAAGATTTATTTTAATATTGGTGCAAATGATCACATTTCTCTTCTTTAATCATCTAAGTTAAAATTATTATTTTCCTTTGTATGGAGGCATTTGTTTTAATATAGAGTTATTATGTCCCAAAGTAAAGAGACAACATATCCCTATAATTTAAAGTAAAGTACAAAACAAAGCCATTCCAATTTTACAAGTGTCTCAAATATCAATTCATCACATAAGTCTCTATAATATTAATTCATCACATAGAAATATATTACAATAATTAATTTTGAAAGAATTTAATTATAACACAATTTTCCAAATTTTATTAATTTGATTTAATCACAATTTCTCGATTTTGAGATGTTATTGTCTTTAATTTTTTTTTCATTGATGCCACTACAAGCACTCTTCATGAAGTTATAATTTGCAAGCCAAATGCTTCTCACTAACCATTGCTCTAAAGCATAATGTGTGCATTTCTGCAACAGGGTGGTTTTGTGAAGTTGGGTAACGCTTTTTTTAGAAGGTTTGTGCTTGGATTGCAAAATCCAGTTTCTTGCTCGAGAAAAATAGTCAACTAATATTCTCAGACGAGAGTTTAAAATTTTCTCGACCGAGAGTTTTAGCGGAGTTAATTATTTTCTCGGGCGAGAGTTGAAGTGGAGTTAACATTTTCTTGGGAGAGAAATTGAGATATCTATCATCCACAAATTCTCAGGTAGATCTCTCGAGCGAGAAGATTAAAGCTCTTGAATGAGAGATATAGATTCCATTTTTTCTGATCTAAGAGTGTGATTACTATATAAGGCGAGTCAATTAGCCCTCACCCTCACTAATCCATTTTCATTGTTGGTGTCAGCACTGCTTAACTGGCCATTGTCACTGCTTAACTGGCCACTCTCACTACTTATGGTCCTAATCCACTTTCACTGATCAACAACCACTAACTGTAACTTCTTAGCGGCCTCGGGAATTGGCACATCCTTCTTATTTTTATGACCTTGTTGCAAATTCTTGTTGTCATGTTTTCATGTCTTCCTACACAGTCCAGCGAAATTGGCATCTTCCCAACGAAGCTGTGTGGGAATCATAATGGGGTAAGAGTTACCGTGGACATACCTCCTGCGAACCTGTTTGGGTAAGAATGGGTTGAAACCAATTGGGACTAGACCGTCAGGAAAGAAGATATTTGGTTTCTTCGGTCACTAGGTATCTCATAATGTTAGTTTATTTATGGTAAGGAGGAGCTCTCTTTTGTAGCGCTCCTCAAGGTAAGGAGAGAGTTTTTTAACGACATATATCTAGAACCCTTTAACATGGTTTTACAATAGCTAAATTGTAAAATAGCTATTTTGACCGAGTAAAATGTTGAATTATGTATGAATTGTAACATTTTATTATGATTTCTTTAATTTAGGAAATAGTCCCCAATATAAGATACCTGAAATCTGAATTTTTTCTGCAAAAATAGATCCTTGTTGTAGGATTTTATTTGTTGTTGATCCTAGGTTTAACACCAAAAAATTTCCACATATCTCTCTATGGTTCAAACCATAATTATACATCATAATCCCACCATTATTTCCCCTATTTTGACCTTCACAATTAAATTCCACCAAAATTGGTCCAAAACATCATTATTCCTTTCCCCATAAATATAGGGAAATTGGGAATTTATTGCAACATAACCCCCATTCTCCCAAAAAGGACCAAAAAACCCTAAAATGAGAATGGTCCAAAGCCATGGGTAAGAAAATCCACGATCATCCTATAAATACATTATGAAGGTCTTTGGAAAAACACTTTCTGTCACAAAACTTTTTATTCCTGAACTTTCACACTTCCCACACCATCCCATGTTGCACGTCGAGATCACTCCATGTAACCCTTGATACCTTTCCCAGTGAAAACCCTTATTACAGATAAATGGAGACCGGGATCATGGGAGTCGTTAGATCACATCCTCAAACGGCTGCAGTGGCCCATCTTATTGAAAGGTATGTTGTATTTATGTTTTATTAGTTATGTCTTAAAAAGTAAAAACTAATTATTTGTTGCTTATTGTAATAGTCAAGATTGAGCTCCTCCCTTCCACCATGAACTCTATCCTTAGGTCCAGCTGATATAAGGTAGGTTATTTTGCACGTAGCTAGAGAGAAATATCCACTACATATTTGGCGACTCCACTGACTCGATCCCCTTGGATATTTATTTTTGCAAGTGTTTTTGTTGGTTTGTTCTACTTTGGTACCCTCATCTGTCACAAATATGACCCCCCAGTGGCACATTCGAACCCGTCATTTCACAGTGTTTGCCCCACCATCCCTAGCCAACATTTTTTCCTTAAAATACTCTCAGTTATGGTCGAATCGCACCTATCCGGCAAAAAATTGTGACCCATGTTGCACCTTTCTTCTCGATAAGGACAAAATAGGTTGCTCCTTTTTCCCTGATAAGTGCGACCTGGACCTAAATTCCTTACCTCTCTTGTTTAGGCTTCTGTAGCGACTTTGGTCACTTCTGTGACCCAGTTTAGTGCAAATTCTCGCGCGAAAACCCCTGTTAAGTGTGACCTGTGTTTTTCTGCTGATTTTTCCATCGAAAGGTGCAACCTACCAATTTTTATCTATTTGAGGTGTTTGAGACCCTTTCCAGACCCCTTATCTATGTTTTACCCCTTCCCCGGTTGTTTCCTCCCAAATCTGATTGCCTACAGCCCCCTAGTTTGTTTTGCAACCCTATTTTCCTTGTATGTGAGCCCATCTTAGTTGAGCTTGGTAGTTGAGACCCCTCATGTGTTTCCTACACCCTATGCAGTTCCTTATGTGCTCATTTACTTCTGCATGTTTTGTTATTTGGAATAATTTGTCGTTAGGTGTTGAAAAATATTTACTTTCATTATTGATCTTTATTTTTCAGCATATGTCTCTCTAGAAAGAGAGCATTAGGGTTTAGAGATTACACGTCACTTGTGCACACATCTCGCACCTTAAAATAAACACTTGGTTCATGACCCCAAGGTGAGCCTAAAATTTATCTTAACTCAACCAACATTGTAACCTTATTTGAGGACCAAAACAATATTGTAGTTAAGTCAGGACACCGGGGATAGGCATCCAAATAACATCCATTTTTCACTTACATCTAAGACATAGTTGTTGTCTTCTAGGGAACCAAAATACTCTAGTATTTGTTGACACGGTCACAACCAGTTTATCAGGGAGCCTCCCACTCTGCGATGGTAAGACGCAACGAAGGGGTTCCAGAAGTCAAAGTGGAATACCACACTCCATTCTGTACTAAAGGATAAAGATTCATAGTCCTCCTCATGCATGCCAACAACCAGAGGGTTGAATCTCCAGGAAACCATCTCAAACATGTCATGAACGAGGTATATTAGTTTCCAGTCCCATAAGGATATTTTACCCAAGGTCCCTCTCAATAGTGGGATTCTCTTAACCTTTGGTTCTTCCATTTCGTATTGTTTGAATCTAGATTTCACCACCCAGCAGAGGATACGATTTGTGAGGCGCTTCCATCTTGTAGCTAGGAGCTTACTTGCACTTTTACCCCATAGGTTAGTGCGTCATTTTCTTCATAGGTAGTGCTTCTTGTTGGATTTCTGGTTGCTTTGTTGTAACACGATGTTGCAGTTTGGTTTTAGAGCTTATTTTTTGGCCTATAAGCCACCATTTATCAACTCTCCTTTTGCACACTCGGTTGTAGTTGGAATTTTGAGATTGTGTTTGAAACCCTTGATCCTTCATTCATCATATAGAACACCATCATGCCACCATTTCTCCACCATGCCACTCCCAAATACATAGGGGGCATACCCCTTAGTTTGGTTCCTTGAACCGCCATCGTCGAATCCATATTAGTCTTTTCTCATGAACTTTAGAGCCATACACTGCATATGAGTCAGATTCAAATTCCTATCAATCTGAGCCTAACTTGTTCACTTCCCCATCTAGCCCCATGGTTGGTGCACCTCCCAACCCCTTCCAAGGGGGATTGTTGATAATGGGCTTGTGAACGCTCCACTCGTCATATCGACTAGCGCTTCTATCGGAACTACATGCCCTGGTCCTAATGGGTCACTCTCCATAGCACACACTATTGTTGGTTTTATACCCACTAGTGGTGGAACCACTCCAGACACCATAGGTCCCTCTATTCCTACATTCATGCATGGAGGCATGAGCCCTTCTACCACTATTTTGGCTATTCACACCATCCCCGTGACTACTACTACTATCGAAAGTCATCCCTACCAACCCTCATTTTCCCACAGTACCTACATGCTCACCAACCCCAGCACCATTATTGGCCCTCCCAAAACCAGTCTAGGTCCTAGTCTGCCATTCATGGATAATCTCAACCTACCCGATTTGGTGCAGTTAAGAAATGACCCCATCCCTCATGACCTGTTGTGTCCTCCCATGCCTACCAAACTCCCTTTGGACATTCCTAAGTTTGAAGGCAAGGCGGGAGAATACCCTCAAAACTATATCATGTCCTTCCATTTATGGTGTTCCTCCAATAACATAGTGGATGACTCCATCCAATTGCGGCTATTCCAACACACACTCACTAGTGTTGCATCCAAATGGTACATTGAGCTGCCCCATGCCACTTATCCATATTTTTCCTCTTTAGCCTCAATGCTCCTTCAGTACTTCCAGCTACCTACCTATTACGATGATGGCATGGAAATCCTATTATAATGTAGACAAAACACTGCTACCCATATCACAGATCCCATCCATGAGTGGTGTCGTTGTTGTAGTTTGTGCAAAATCCAGTTAGATGACAATATTTTCCTTGACTGGTTCCTTGAAACCTTACTCCCCCCTTGTTATCAACCCAAATGGCACTTCTCCGTCCGAGTGCTGACATTCCTTATGTTGGTACACAAAAGGACATCTTAGGATTGAAGTTTTCCAAAACACTATAGATGGGCATGACATGAGATGCATTTACCCTTCAACCAGCTCGTCATATTATTTTTCTAAGAGTTGAATGGCATACGTGACTATTTCCATTGCAACTCGCGTACATACGCGACTATTCCCATTGACAACTCACGTATTGTACGTGACTATCTCCATTGCAACCCGCGTACATCAGCATACGCAGGTTTCCTTTAAGCAAATCGTGTGTCATACGCGGGTTGCCTATATTAATAGTCACGTACATATTCATTCGACATTAAAAAATATAAATCATGATTAATGGAGATTAGTTGGGCCTTAATCATTAACCGACCCAACTATCTCAACCTCCTCAACCTTCAAAACCACTATATTTCCCAAAGTATAACTAGAGGCCTTGAGGAGGGCATTGATCAATAAATTTTGGAGAGCAAAGTTATGCTGGTGGTATGTAATGAACAAAAATATATATAATAAATAATCACTAAATAACTATTATATAATGAATAATAACTATTAAATATCAATATTAATTATTAATATTAATACATATTGATATTAATAATTAATAATTAATAAATAGTTATTAGTAAACAATTCTAAAATGACGCATCATTTCATGGATAGTATCCAAAGTGCCTTTATGATTAATATATATATGGCACTCACTTTGTAATCTATCAGATCTATTCTATCATCAATTTATATATTATTATGGCTTATTTAATATTCCAAGTCTTTTGGTAATATTATTTGTGTAAGCGAATAATTATTCGCTTCAAGTGGTATCAGAGCCTCGTTTGGCTAATCTAGCCCTTTGGCCTTAATTCTCAGACCTTGTCTGATTTTTGGCTTATAGCCTTATTTTAGGGCTTCCCTAAGATATTGGACATTGTCCAAAAGAAAAAGAAAAACATTAAAAAAAAAGGAAAAAAAAAAGTTAAGAAAAAAAAAAGATAAAAGTAAAAGGAAAAAAAAAAGAGAGGGTAAAAGTGAAACCACACCTGGTTTCTTAAAGTGGGTTTGAGTTTGAATATAAAAGTACAAAATAAGTACTAGTAAAGAGCAAGTGATATTTGAACTTAGGTGGGGAATGTAACACTCATTCCTCCCAACCACCCAATCTACTCACATTTTACAAAACTTAAGGGAAAAAAAAAAGATAAAAAGGGTGCATAATAATTGCTACTAAAAAGCAAGTGACACTTGAACTTAGGTGGGGAAAGTAACACTCATTCCTCCCAACCACCCAATCTACTGACATTTTTACAAACTAATGGAAAAAAAGAAGGAGATATTGATTCAACTTCAAAGAAAACTCAAGAATATGGATTTTAATATTGAAAAGAAGCAAAATTTTCCTATAACCTTAAAAAAAATGTTGCAATATTATTTAGAATTAAAGGGACACTTGCAAGGAAGGATATCACCATTTCTATCGCACCTGCTGAAAGAAATAATTATATTAGTACTGAATTCGCTAACCATTTAGTGATTCCTGAGTCAAATATATGGACAAAAAACGAACTGAAATAATTGGCTTACAACTGAGTGTTGGAGATTATATGGTCACGTCGAAATTAATTGTTAGTTCCTTATGGAGTTTTGACGGTGACATAATTTTGGGTTTACCCTGGATAAAAACATTGGGGACTTTCATCTTAAATGCCAAAAAGAAGTTTCTGACATTTTCCTATAAGAGAAAGAGAATCACATTTCAAGATATTACAATGAAGTCAGAAATAGAACCTCCAACATCTGAAGAATTCCAAGATATATCAGAGATGATTTCACATGGTAATCAAAAGTCAGAACAAAAGAAGCAGAAAGAAGTTGAAAAAATTGTCGCTAGTAAGGATGAAGAAATTACTTGTTTGAAGAATCATAGTCAAGACTTGATCGCACAGATTAAGAAATTAAAAAGAGAAAACAGATCACAAGAGGAAATCCAAGAGGAATTCCACCAAAATGAAGTGGATCTCCAAAATGATTTCAATAAGAAACTATTACAAAAAAATGAAGAAAATTCTCGCTTAAAAATTTTGAATCAAGGGTTGACTGAACAAATAAAAAAATTAAAAAATGAGAAGTTAAAAAAATCCTTAGATTTATTATCAATTAGTAAATCGCAAGAATCACAAACAATTAAAGTTTCTACATGGGTTCCACAAACGTCTTGAATACCTTATCGTCACCCAAATCACAGAAGTCAATACAACCAACATCAAATTAAAGCAGAAACGATGACTAACGCAATAGAGAAGTCATCAAAGGCTCAAATTCAAACATCAGAAAAGGGAAGCAATCCAAATATCATCAAAGTTCAAAAGAACAATCTTATTGTCACATCGCTACAAGCATCAACAGAAAATGGTTCCAAAAAACAATTACAAAAATTGTTAGAAGCACCAAAAGTTGAAGTTCTAGTAAACACTTCACATGCAATTCGAGTTCCTTATCACGATCCGAATCACACGAGTCATTATGATAGACGAAGAAATGAAAAGGAAAATTACCAGTATTATTCCTACAAAGAGCAAAGCCAAAATCGACAACTCTCGACAATCAATCCGCAAATAATTCCATTAAGGGTATATCTCGGATGGATGAATTCACAACTGACGCAACATTTCGTCACAATGTTCAAAAGAAATTATCATCTTATTTCGTCAAATGTTGCAACTACCAACACACAATGTCATGTGAAAGTGTTACGAGCTAGAACAAGGGATAAAGTCTTCCATAATTGTGCTTTGAGGACAAAGCAATTCTAAGGGAGAGGCAATGTAATAAACAAAAATATATATAATAAATAATCGCTAAATAACTATTATCTAATTAATAATAACTATTAAATATCAATATTAATTATTAATATTAATACATATTGACATTAATAATTAATAATTAATAATTAATAAATAGTTATTAGTAAACAATTCTAAAATGACGCATCCTTTCATGGATAGTATCCAAAGTGCATTTACGATTAATATATATATGGCACTCACTTTGTAATCTATCATATCTATTATATCATCAATTTATATATTATTATGGCTTATTTCATACTCCAAGTCTTTTGGTAATATTATTTGTGTAACTGAATAATTATTCGCTTCATGGTATATCTTCAGAAGTCTTGGAGCAGTAGAACTCAGAGTCGTTTGGTTGCAGAGGAGTCCTTGTCTCAGGCGTTCGGTTGTACACTTAGCTCATTCACTGATTGTTAATAAAGAGAATTCTTCTTCCAACATTGTGTTGAGTTTCTTTCATGTATTATGGTTGATGAATATATTCGATTAAGCACTAGATATATTGTTTATCTAACCTGTCATATATACATGTATAAGATTGTACTTGGAGAATTTTCTCTTTGCAGGTGAAGGAGGTGCATCCTTGGAAGCTTTGGAGAGAAGCAGAGTGGAAGAAGATCAAGCTTGGATCAACCGTAGGTAATCGGGTGAGTCAAGTATTTCTTCCTATTTCCTTTCTGTACTTTATTAAAGCTAATTGTCTGCAAGATCAGAAGTAAGTTGGTAACCCCAGACCCTAGGTTACAAGGGTGTTTAATCCTGAACAACAGAACTGGCGACTCCACTGGGGAGCCCAGCCTGCTGTGGGTTAACTCTGTAGATCCTTGCCCAGTCTTTGCTTTGACTCAGAGTGTGGTGTTTGGTCTTGGTTTAGACTTATAGTGGTGTTTGAAGACCTTCATAATTTTTCTTTTTGTTGAAAAATTTTACTCCTGTACGCGGGTTGCTGTGCTACACAGTCACGTATAGAGGTCTGTGTATGCGGGTTGTTGTATTGGACAGTCACGTACAGTACGTGGGTTGCTCTTGTGAACAGTCACATACAAGTCTGAGCAACAAAAATTTTGGGGTAGGGTTGCTTGTCCCTGTCCTTTTGTGGATTTTGTCTTGCCTGATGGTCTTTAGTACTGGCATTGCACTATAGGTTTGATAGCCCTGTTAACCATACTTCTTGCTTTCCGGTAAGCCCTTGAGTTTTTATTGGTTGGATTGTCTTTCTTTTAGCAATTTGAAGTGGATTTTCCTGTTGGGTGATAGGTCCAAGTGCTGGTTGTCCGAATCAGTGATCAGGGTTCTAGATACTTTATATCCCATTCTATTTCTGAATAGTGTTGGTTTGTCACTTTCCTTTGATTGATTTCAGTGATTTCCATTCATTGTGTCTTTCCCAGCTAGGTGTTTTCCAAGTCTTCCTTAGGTGGTTGATCTTTGGTTTTTACAAATCTGATTTACTTCATTTTTCTTACTTTTTATAGTTAGATTATTCAAGCATACTCAAGAATTTTTTGCATTTAGGTGCATAGTAATCTTTGAGGAATTTGAAAAGTGAAAAGAAAAGCATTGGAAACGTTTGCATTTCGAATTGCATATGGTAGTTTTACTTTTAGTTTTTAAATAAAATCTCAAAAATTACAAAAATAAGTCTTAGTTTTATCTTTCTTAGATGCATTTTCATTAGTTTATATTTACAAAAAAAAAGAGAAGTTTGTTTTAAGAAGTGATAATTTGCTTTGAAATTGATTTATACACCTGTTTTTTACGTTTCTTATCGAGTCAATAACATCATAGTATTTCACTCCACTTGCCTTCTGAGTAAAAACAACCCTTAAAATGAACTCTATAATTTAAAACTTATTAGTAATTTTTGTTTTATAGGGCCATACACCTACTAGCTTAGGCTAGACTTGTGGGATAGGAAGTGTAAACTCCCCATAAGTACTTGTTGGTCCCAGAAATGGCCCCTTTTTTACCATCCTTATCCACCTCTTTTTGCCTTATCCTACCCTATTGAGCATGCTAAACAGATGTTTTTCCCTCACTCTGCTCCTTAAGTCACCAAGGTATGGTTGGTTATTGTCTTATTTTATTAATGCTTATGATTGTGGTAATTAAGGCTTTATATCTTTAAAATATGCTAACATATGATGGTTTATAAAGGTATTTTGAGATATAGAGGCTGCAGGTATAGCGGGCTGAACATGCTAAGGAAAGGATGGATATTCATCGCTCAAGTTGATCGCCATCCATCCTACTATTGCCCAAAGAATGCGGCCTCAGTTTATTATTTCAGGCAAAGTTGTTCAAGGATAGCTGCAACAGAATGCGACAGATTTGGAGGTCAACAGTGCGATGCTGCTCGTGTATAGCTCTGATCTAAGGATATCATTATTTTTGGGTCAATTAAAAGTTTCCCTATATTTCCTACTTTCATCCTACCACGGTTGTAACAGCTGTGGTAATTTAGGGTGCTTGAAGATCAGAGATCTTCATGGCTGCCCAATAATAGGGATAGGATGTTATGATTTACATTGTATAAATATGGGGAACTGTTCTAAGCCAGGGGTTGAACCCTTAACCAATTTATTGTATTAGCTGCAACTGAGGATTGTGTATTTGATCTGCCTTTTTAATACCAGGGGTTACTTCAAATCTAAGGGTTTTTAACGTGCGTTATATCCAGCATCTCTGTGTGAAGGCTGGGCCCGCCTTCCCACAGGGATTGCTGAGTTAAATTAGGAATTTTAATTATTATTTTTTGTGATGTTATGTTAATTTCATTTCTTCATAGGAAGCTGTAACAGTTGTGGATTTACGGTGTGTTGTTAATTGCATCTCTTGGAAAGTTGTAGTGGCGTGGTGTGACAGTCGACTGTGTAGGTAATTATTCCTTATGCAACTGTGGAGTAGCCTGTAACAACCCTGTTCATCCCTATATCCTTTAATTGTTGTTTCCATAGATTCTTGCAAGTTGTTCCTTTGCTTTCATGACTGCAGAATTCCATTCCTGTATTTTGAATTCCTAGAATAGTTGAACTCAATTTATGTCTTTTGAATTTCTAGAATAATAGTTGGGTAAATCATTAAGATGGTTTGATAAACAAGATTTCATTTTCAGCAAAAGTAATCTAGATGTGATTTCATGAATCTTTCAATTCTAGATTAAGAGCAGTAGAAGGTAATCGTGATTGTATTCTTTAGAAGGTAACTTAGATTAAGTGGATCTTTGGGATGAGCGTAGTTGAATAGAGAATAGGATTGTTTACTTACAACAACTCAGTGTTTAAGCATATATAGTGCATGTTATCCTTGAAATAAAAGACTTCCCTGGGTTGACAATAAATATTGCACACTCCGTATGTTAGCTGTAATTAGCTTGCATATTGGGTGCCCAACATTTTGGCACCGTTGCCAGGGAGGATAAGTATTAAACACTATCATAGTTGCATCCTGTAATTGTTTCTATTCATTCTTCTTCAGTTTTTCATTGGAATGATTTGGATTGCATGAATACAAGAAGGGTAAAGTGTGACCATCTTACAAATCCCAAAACCCCACAAAATACTAACAGTGTAGGTGGTCAAGGTCGTGGGCGAGGTCCAGAATTGGGGAGAAGGACATTCATTGACGATCTGGTTGATAGAACCAATTCTTCTACCAGGGCTCGCTATCAGGAAACACCTATCAGAAGAAGCCCTGCCAATCCTAGAGTGCCAGCATCAGGCTCTACACTGGAGAACACGCGAGCAGCTGCAACACCCTCAAATACCCCTGCAGAGGAGGACAAAGTTAGTACAGCGCGATCTGTTGATCGAGGTCCAATCTATCACATTAACGAAAAGGTTGTAACTGAACAGGAGTGGACACAGTTCCATTGGAAATTCGTTGATTAGTTGAAGGACGAAGAGAAGAACGAAGAAGAGAAAACAGAAGAAGGAATGAGTAACAGACACGAATCTGACGAGGAAGAGGAAATGGGAGAAAATCATCACCATGAAGGTCATTCCCTACCTTAAGGGACGGTGGCTACACTTCAATTCCCAATTGAACAACTGAAAGGGACAACCCCTATGAAAAATATATCACCATTGGTGTTGCCTCGCTTTCATGGAAAAAAGGCAGAGGATCCAGATGAATTTCTTTTCGAATTTGATATCCTCTGTCGTAGCTATGAATACACCACCGATGCACAAACGCTGAAGCTCTTCCCTGCCACTCTGAAGGACAATGCATTATGTTGGTTCATAAGCCTAGGAGGCGGACTTATTACTAATTGGGACAGGATGAAATAGGTGTTCCTAGAGAAATATCAGGAATATTGCAACACCAAGGACAAGAGAGAAGAATTGTTTAAAATGGTATAGAAGGAGGACGAAAGTCTAGAATATTTTGTTGAGAGGCTTTTATACAATGTGCAAAGACCTGGACAAACTAATATGGGGTTAGATGTGCTCAAAATAATCCTGCTTCGAGGGATTAGGGATAACTGCCTAGATATGTTAAACCTGTTAGGAAAGGGGGATATCTCCAAGGAGCCTTTCGAGAAAATTGTGGAACTGTGTAAAAGGTACTCCAGGGGATCTTCCAGGAATAACAAGCGAGACAAGCGGGAAAAATTAGAACGTGATGTCTTCGACAGAACTCAAAAGTCATCTAATGGAGGAGCCAGCCATGCAGAGATAGGCAATCTCCTTGAAAATTTTAAAACAGAAATGATGAGCTCTATCTCGTCGGAAATAGATGTCCTAAGGGAAAAACAAAAACAAGCAGTGGAGGATCTCACACTGGGAGTGTTCTGTCCTCGATGTAGAAAAAACCATTCTCTGAAGGAGTGCCCGCTAGACAATATAGAAGTGTGTCAGTTGTGCGAGCTGAACCATGACACAAAAGAATGCCTATCACTTCCCCAAGTGAAGGCTTGTCACTTCCCCAAGTGAAGGTTGTTCTGCAAGCGTCAACTTCAGAGGTGGAAGCAGCCTACTTTATTGCACAAATGAAGCCCTGGAAGCCTTGAAATCAAGGTATGACTCCAGACTCGTTTCCATTTTCAAATAATATGAATAATTGGAATAAAATGTAGAACATGAATACACAATTCCCTTCATCTTATTCCAATCCTCAATGGTACCCCTCTCAATCTTCAATGCCCCTGGGTTCATCCACCACACCAACCAACTTCTTGGTCTCTTGGATGGAGGAATTTCCATCCAAGGAACCAGTTTCCTCAACAACCTCCACATCAATAGAAACCATACCCTCCTCAATATCCTCAACCTTATCAACAGTCGCAGCTACAATTGTAGAATAATGTTGCCCCTAACATGCCGATACGACCTCAGGTGCCTGCTTAACCTAATCCTAACCCAAATAATAAAACAGTCCATCAATTTGAGACTGTCAATATGTCTGCTTACTCCCTTACTCCTGTGCCTTGCAATGATATTCGCTTACGATCAGGAAAGGTAGTAGAGCCTGTAATTATTGAATATGTTCCATCCCCTATACATGAAGAAGGGGTGAATGCACAACATCTATCTAATATGACCCCCATCATTGAAGATGCTGAACATCCCACTAATGTGTCGGCTGAAACATAGAATAATATATCTAGCGACACATAGCCTACCCAGCTGATTACGCAACCACCGTACCCCGAGAGATTAATGCTACCAAAGGTAGTAGGACAACCTCAATTTAACCTCTTAGGAGAGTTAAAGAATATTTATGTTAAAATTCCCCTCCTTCAAGCTCTTCAAGATGTACCTATCTATGCTAGAACTGTTCGAGATCTGTGCACAAGGAAACCAGGAAGGAAACCCAAGGATCCTCCCACTATTCATGTTATAGGAAAATTATCTGCATTAATAACGGGAAAAACCCTTTTGGCCAAATATGATGATCCTGGGAATCCCACTGTCACTGTGCAGATTGGGCATACACAGATACCCAACATACTGGTAGATTTAGGAGCAGTGATTAATGTCATGACGATTGAAACTGTAAGAAAAATTGAGCTCACTAATCTTAGGCCAACCCCCACCATTTTAGAACTGGCAGATAGATCCACCATTAAACCTGAAGGAATTTTGGATGATCTCGTCATCTTAGTTGATTCTTGGGATTACCCTGCTGACTTCTTGGTTTTACAACCTAAGTCACAGCTAGGAGGACACCCACTGATCCTGGGAAGGCCTTGGTTAGCCACAGCTGATGCTTGCATCAGCTGTCGATCTGGGTCTATGACCATATCAGATGGCACCGAGACAAAGAACCTCACTCTCTATCCTCCAACTCGGTCGAGCCTAGAAGCTGAAACTCCTTTATGGATGGAGCCAAATGAAGAAGAGGGCATCCAGCCATTATTAACCTTTAAGGATGAAACTGAAGATGATGCCATTAATAATTTCATCAGTGAACCCACTTCAGTCAATAAAGAAATTTATCAAATCCTAAAGATTACTCTAGGTGAGGAAGAACAAGAAAATCTCACAGAAGAAGCATTAGTCAGTGACATGCATATAATCCCAGTATTGAAAAATTTGAAAAGCATTCCTGTTGAAATGGAGTCTCAAAAAACCCTGAATATTAACCCCAGTCTCTCCCTAGATGAATAGAAGTGCCTGATCAGTCTCTTAAAAGAACACTAGGGGGCATTTTCCTGGGAGTACACAGACATGAGGGGTATTCCCTTTAACCTGTGGACCCATCATATTTATATTAAAAGTGACTCCCGGCCTGTGTGCCAGCCTCAACGACGAATGAACCCCAATCTTAGGGACATAGTGAAGGAAGAAATTCAGAAACTCTTGGAAGCAGGATTTATATATCCCATTTCAGACAGCGAGTGGGTGTCCCCACTTGTAATTGTACCCAAGAAAAATGGTAAATGGAGAGTCTGTGTGGACTATAGAGAGTTGAACAAAGCAACACAAAAAGACCATTTTCCCTTGCCTTTTATCGATCAAGTACTTGACACC
This sequence comes from Pseudotsuga menziesii, assembly GCA_001517045.1. Taxonomy (NCBI): domain Eukaryota; kingdom Viridiplantae; phylum Streptophyta; class Pinopsida; order Pinales; family Pinaceae; genus Pseudotsuga; species Pseudotsuga menziesii. Next base: position 112,878 of record LPNX010347362.1, read on the forward strand.
TTATCGGGGAAGAAGTTCTTCTCCTTCCTGGATGGGTTTAACGAGTACAATTAAATCCAGATTGCTCCTGAAGACCAAGATAAAACTACCTTCACCTGTCCCTGGGGAACATTTGCATACAAAGTGCTTCCCTTTGGCTTGTGCAATGCACCAACAACATTTCAAAGAGATGTGATTGGCATATTTTCATAATTAGTTAATGATAGTATGGAAATTTTTATGGATGATTTTACTCCTTATGGCAAATATTTTGAAGAAGCATTGAAAAATTTGGAAAAGATTTTAACTTGCTGTGAACAGACCCAGCTCTCTTTAAGCACTGAAAAGTGCCATATGATGATGAGTAAAGGAGTAGTATTGGGTCATTTCATCTCTGCTGATGGAATCCAGGTGGATCCCTTGAAAATTAAGGTAATAAAAGATGTACCTACTACTGTAACTCAAAAACAAGTGTGAAGTTTCCGAGGGCATGCTGGATATTACCGAAGATTTATAGAAAAATTTTCCAAACTTGCCTCTCCTTTGTTTTCATTATTAATGAAGGACGTGCAATTTGCTTGGAATGAGGCATGCCAGATAGCATTTGTTAAAATTAAAGAGAAACTGTCCACAGCCCCCATCTTAAGAGGACCCAATTGGACCCTGCCCTTCCACATTTCTTTAGATGCTTCTGATACTGCTATTGGAGCAGTTTTAGGTCAGCAGGATGGTCAAGTACCTTATGCAATTTATTATATTAGTAAAAACTTAGCCCTTGTTGAACTTAATTATACTGTTACTGAGAAGGAGTTCTTAGCCATTGTTTACTCCATTAACAAATTTCGACATTCTATTACTGGATATCCTACATTTGTGCACACTGACCACTCTGCCATTAAATATCTAATGAATAAACCTGTTACTAATGCCAGGGTGACTAGATGGATTTTATTATTATAGGAGTTTGATATTACCATTATAGACAAACCTGGAAGAGAAAATGTTGTCACTGATTTCTTATCTCATTTCACTAACAATGATGATAATTTTCCTGTTGAGGACTCTTTTCCAGATGAACATTTGAGGACTCTTTTCTAGATGAACATTTATTTGCAGTTTCAGCTCACTCCCCTTGGTATGTAGATGTTGCTAATTACTTGGCTGCAGGAAAGCTTCTGGCACATATGTCCAAAAGAGAAAAGAGGAAAATTATTCAGCAAAGTGCCAGGTATTGTTGGGTAAACGGTCATCTCTTCTACACAGGCCCTAATATTGAGATCAGAAGATGTGTAAGAGAAGATGAAATATTCCATATTTTGAAGGCTTGCCATGATGAGCCTTGTGGGGGGAATTTTGCAAACAAAAGGACAGGACACAAAGCACTGAGAATGGGATACTATTGGTCGACTCTTTTCAGGGATGCAAAAAGATACGTCCAGTCTTATGATAGTTGCCAAGGGATGGGTCAGCCCAATAGATTAGATCAAATGCCTCTACAACCACAGTTAGTGGTTGAACCCTTTAATAGGTGGGATTTAGATTTTGTTGGTCCTATTATCCCTCATTCCGAGCAGAAAGCCTACATCTTGGTCTGTACCAACTACATGACGAAATGGGTAGAAGTTGTGACTTTGGTGAAGGCCAATGACCATGATGTGATTGATTTCCTGTCTAGTGAAATATTTACCTGCTTTGGGGTACCCAAGGAAGTGGTTACTGATGGAGGACCGCAGTTTGTGTCGCATCAATTTGAAACTCTGCTACGAAAGTACCACATTCAGCACAGGATAGCTTCACCTTACCATCCCCAAGCCAATGGCCAGGTGGAAAGCACTAACAAAGTCATTGAAGCTATCCTTACTAATACGGTCAAGAGCCATCATAGAGATTGGGCTGATAGACTTTCGGAAGCATTATGGGCATATCACACCACTTGGCATAACACTACAGGTTTCTCTCCTTACGACTTAGTGTATGGGAAAATTGTCGTCTTCCCAATTGAATTTGAAATTAAGACCTTGAAGACGACCACGAAGGTAAACCTAGATGTAACTGAAGCCCAGAAGAGAAGATTGAACCAATTGAACGAACTGGACTAGAACCGGTTAGCTGTCGTGGACCAGACAGTGTTAATTCAGCAACAGAGATCCAATTGGCATGACCGATTCATCAAAAAGAAGGTCTTCTGTGAGGGAGAATGGGAACTATTATATGACTCAAGATTCAAAAGAGATTTTAAGGGTAAACTACGCACAAGATGGCTGGGTCCATACCTAGCAGACAGAGTATTTGATAATGGTATGGTTCGCCTTGTAACCATTGATGAGACCCACGCGCCATTATTTGCCAATGGTCACAGGCTGCGACTGTACCATAAGCCCATTTCAAAAGATTCATTTATCTCACAAATTGCAGCTGATCCAGACTACCAGTTAGCACAAGGGCAGAAATTTTTCTCTGCCCCTGTCAATCCTTAATTAATCACTGTAAATCACATATGGATCTTTGTACATAAATAAATAAATAAAAATTCTGTTGTTGTTATCTTTTTCTTTTGCACTTGATCCGTTTTTGTTTTTATAAAATGTGCAGGAAAGTGCCTAAGACTGGTGGTCATTGTCGGGCCTGGCGATCAAAATCATTCTTCTATAACTTCCTGCACCAAATTTTTTTTTCCTTAAAATAAATCTGTCGCAGTTGCGACACCCTTTTTCTGGCAGCTACGACACCCTTTTTCTGGCAGCTGCGACACCCTTTTTCCAGCAGCTGCGACACTCTTTTTCCAGCAGCTGCAACACCCTTTTCTGGCAGCTGTAACACCCTTTTCTAGCAGCTATGGCTCCGTTTTACCTTTTCCCATAACTCCCGTATGCGCAGCTGCGACACCGTTTCACTTTTTCCCATAAATCCCGTTTCGTGCAGCTACAACACCTTTTTTCGGCAGCTACAACACCTTTTTTCTGGCAGCTGCAACATCTTTTTCGGCAGCTACGACACCCTTTTTCGGCAGCTACAACACCCTTTTCCTGCAGCTGCGACACCTTTTTCTGGCAGCTGCAACTCCACTACATTTGGCTGATTTTTCCATATTCCAAGGCCGTACCTGTGCTAAACTATCTGATTTCTTTATGGCTTGTGGCTATAACTCCTTTGTTATTGGCAGAAATTTTTGCAAGATAGAAACTCCTCCATATATTTCCCCAAGTCCTGATGACGGCAGTTTGACTCATATTCTAGCACTCATCATGTTTCTGACCATTTTAACACGATGTTTTTTGGTTCACTGTCGGAAAAGGTTATTACAGCACCCCTGCAATAATAATCACATTTAATGACTGCACATCACATGAGTACAGCTTTCGCAACGACTGCACATCATACGTTCTACTATTCTCCAAAGGACATCATCCATCATGCATTTTCAAAGGTATGGCTTTGATTAACTACTTGATTAAGTATTAATTGGATGTGACAATATCAATCATATCTTCCTTTCTGTGCCCATTATTGCATCGTTAATTCTCCACTCGTGTGACATAATGACTAATTATACTACCTAATAACTGCCACCTTTCCTAATTCGGGATAAATTTCAAATAATCCAATGCGCTGAAACTTTCCGAATTTGCCCAACTCCACTCTCAGCTGTTCATGCATACTCTGTGTTGTAACCTCCATTGTCGGAATCTGTAATCTGTCGGACTACAACATACTTGTGAAGGTAGAAAAAATGGGTATTCCAGCTCGGTATGAACCTTCAAACACGCGAGAACTCAAAAGAAATGCTGAATTTTTCACCATCTTTCAAGCTACGGGTTGGACTAAATTTTTCCAATGCCTGAATGGATTTCACCGTGAAGCAGCTTAACAGTTCGCCTTGAATCTTACAAAAACCCACTCAAAGGTTTGGGGATTGCATATTGAAGTCTCTGAAGCCATAGTGGCTGAGGTCATTGGTCTTCCCCAGGAGGGAAGAGCTTGGTTCGAACGTCAAACCCCCACTACTGCAGTGGTACAGGATTTTCTAAGGGAAGGGGAGTAGATTCAAATGACATGAAGGGGGAGAGCATTACAGTCATTGCCATGACCATGGAATCAAGTCACCATTTTTCTCAAGAAATACATCACCTACGAAGGTAGGTACCAAACAGTCTATCATTCTGAATTTCCTTTACTATCTCATCTCCGTCATAGGGCTCTGTTAAACATTCCATTTTATTTGCTCAATGATTTACCTCATATGGCAGGGTTTGTTTGAGCTGCCAAGCATCCACTCTCCTCACTTACCCACCATGGCCTCATTAAATTAATAATCTTATGAACCCTTGCTCAACACAATCAAATCTGGGACAGCCCGAGTTCAGGAACCCGCTCCTCTGCCCAGTGTTCCAATAGAAGAGGAAATGGATGTACCTGTACTTGTGGGGCCTGTTCAAAATCAAGAAGATCCGGTCAATCCACAGTTGGGGGGGAATGTAAAGAAACAGGAGGTTCGAAGACCCTCTAATTTAGTTGGGGGGGGAGATGAGACTGGATCGGAGGATCAGTCAGGGGAACAAGCAAAACAATTGGGAGATGATGTACATGAAAACCCTGTGAAAGAACTAAATAGTAGGGCAACTCTGACAGTAGAGGGTGAAACTGGAGCAGCATTAGATGCTGCAACAGTTGAACCCGAAGCTGATAGAGCCATGATAACAGAAGAAAACACTAAGGTGGTGACTATTGAATCTTCCCCTGAATGGGGAGGAACCCTGATTGAGGAAGAACACCCTGAAGAACAAGAAAATGATGGAACTGGGGATATTCCTTCCACATCAGTTGTGAATTTAAAAACTCGAGCACCACAGACAAAAAGGAGGAGATCAAAGGATGAAATTAGGGCATAACCACCAATAAGACAGAAAAGAACCAGGTTAGTCACAGCAGCAAAAGTAGCAAGGGAAAAATGGGCAACCTTAGAAGCACAAATTGAGTTCCCCATTCTTAGACCCAAAACAATTGACACCCGACAGGAACCAGTCACAGAAGAACTGCAGATTGAAGGACTTATGTTTGAAAACAAGCTATTAAAAGAGGAAGTACAAGCACTCCGAAAGGAATTAGAAAATTGGAAGGAAGCGTGCAGAAAACAGGGTGAAAGGAAGCTGCACACATTGGTTGAAGCTGCAAATCAACTGGAAGGATCAAATCCTACTGAGGCTGGCAATGAGGAAGAAAGAATGGTCTGTCCTACGTGTGGAGAAATATTTGATGAGTCAGGTTATAAGGTTATAGTTCGTGCCTTTACAACACAGCAGTCTACACCTACAACTATGAAAGGACAGGGAAAACCTAATTTGAGAGATGGCGAGATTCCCCAAGAGAAACTCCATGAGAAGGAAGTTGCAGATGAATAGGATGATGTCACACAAGAACCAGCATCTTTGAATATTACCAATTTGAGAGATGGCGAGATTCCCCAAGAGAATCTCCATGAGAAGGAAGTTGCAGATGAACAGGATGCTGTCACACAAGAACCAGTATCTTTGAATATTACCAATTTGAGAGATGGTGAGATTCCCCAAGAAAAACTTCATGAGAAGGAATTTTCAGATGAGCAGGATGCTGCCACACAAGAACCAACATCTTTGAATATTCCTATTGAAATTGCCACTAACCCTAGGACAGAGGAACCAAAGGATGAAGTTATTTCTGATTTTATGGATGAAGATTGCACTGTGACCCCTGAACCCTCTCATGATACAGAAATAATAGAAATGGAACTACAACAGCACAACAATGATGAGTTCGAATAGGATGCTATCACACAAGAACAAGCATCCTCGAATGTTCTTGTCCAAGTGGCTATCCAAATGAGAGAAGAAGAACTAGGGACTGAAGGCACTTTGGAATTTAATGAAGAAGTTTGTACTATGACTCCATAATTGTCTCAGGACATAGAGATACTAGAAATGGAATCACAACAACAGGGAGATGAAGAATTAAATTAGGATGTTGTCACACAAGAACCAACATCCTTGAAAATTGCAGTAGAGACTTTTGGGATGCAACAAGAAGCCAACCCTGAAGTGGATGTCATTCATGATATGGATTTAGGTGAATATGAACAAGTTCAATCACAATACTCAGGTGATACTGAAATCCTTGAGGAATAGCTTCGACTGAAGAAAACATCCAATCCCAACAGCATGAGGAAAAAGAAGAACAGGTCTCTATCACAGAAGAACCAGCAGCCTTACATTCTCTGGCTGAAATAGCAGCTGATGATCAGGTAGAAAATAAGATTAAAATTCAGGAGGAAGTTGCTCCACAAGAACCAACATCCTCACAGTCAGCTGCCAAAGTTTCCAAAGGAGAACCTCAAAAAGAGGATGTTGTTACACAAGAACCAGTATCTCCAGAAGTGGTGGAAGTTGTTGCTAAAGAAATTCCAGTAGGGTTTGATGTTACACAAGAACCAGCACCCCCAGAAGTAACTTCAGATGTGAAGAATGTCCAATGTGGCACATCAGATGGTAAGGTGTGGACTAAATCCCTTCAAAATTTAATGACCTGGATTCTGACAAGGAGGAGTATTTTGAAGAAAAAGAAACCTTGAGACCTACAGAAGAAATATCGATTTTGAGAATGGAAGTAAGAAAATGGAAGAGCCGGGTGGAAGAATACCAAGAAGGGATGGTTTCCCTCACTGAACATAAAAAGACCATCAGGGGACTGAAGGAAAAATGGGCAGAAGAACGCATGACCCAGAGACTTCGAGAGGAAGAACTACAAAAGGAGCTAAGGGAGCTGAAAAAGTTCAAGTCTATGCAGGAGGAAAAAGACCAGATGTATGTTCTTTCTCAAGAACTCCTAGGCACTAGAGTACCCTCTTCCTCTTACCCTGTCTTTCTATTCGAGCAATTTATTTGGTTTAAATTAAGGGCTGTGAAAGAAGGAAGAACATACGAAATAACAACCTCAGCAAAATTCTTGGAGACATTTTTGAGAAGCAATTTTGAGGACCAGAATTTGCTGTGTGAGTTGTATTTGCATGAGATGGCTTGTCCTTTGGACTGCCATTCGAACCTTGTTCCTTTTTCAGGAGATGTTCAGTTGAGGGCTTTTGCCTCTTTTGTGAGCAATCATGCTCAGTGGGAAAGGTCCTTTCAAACTTTTTCTCACAATGAATCCCACTCTAACTTGTGGATTCAGAGTGAACCACAAAATCCTCGTCTTCTCCTTGCTCAACACCAGGGTCTACTTTCATGCCCCATCCAAACTCAACATATAATGGAGCTGCAAGAAGGGGTTATTTCTTCTTGCACCAGCCAGATTTCCATACATCAACAAACAGCTTTGGAAGGCAATAAGCACAGATGGTAGGTTGCCTCTCCAACCCTTAGGAATAGAGACCCCTATTATTTTAGAAATTTTGAACAGGCACTTTCCACGATTGAGGGTTATGTTGGATGTATCAGGGAGTGTGGAGTTAATTGGCTAGGACTAAAATTCAAATTTCCTCTCATCTGGTGGCCAGCAAAACCATACAGGATGGATTTCTCATTGACCAAGGAAGAGGAGCAGCAATGTTGGAGATATTGGGTTGCCCATAGGGGGTTCATAGAAAAAGAAGGAACGTCTGAGTTCCCCTACAACTTTTCTTCTCTCCATGAACAGAGCATAGTGTAAGATTCAGATTCGAAATAGTGGAGGTTGTTGCACGAGGACATGCAACAGGACAGTTGGGGGGAGATGTTGGGCCTAGAAATGGCCCCTTTTTTACCATCCTTATCCACCTCTTTTTGCCTTATCCTACCCTATTGAGCATGCTAAACAGATGTTTTTCCCTCACTCTGCTCCTCAAGTCACCAAGGTATGGTTGGTTATTGTCTTATTTTATTAATGCTTATGATTGTGGTAATTAAGGCTTTATAACATATGATGGTTTATAAAGGTATTTTGAGATATAGAGACTGCAGGTATAGCGGGTGGAACATGCTAAGGAAAGGATGGATATTCATCGCTCAAGCTGATCGCCATCCATCCTACTGTTGCCCAAAGAATGCAGTCTAAGTATATTATTTCAGGCAAAACTGTACAAGGATAGCTGCAATAGAATGCGACATATTTGGAGGTCAACAGTGTGCTACTGCTCATGTATAGATGTGATTTGAGGATATCATTATTTCTAGGTCAATTAATAGTTTCTCTATATTTCCTACTTTCATCCTACCACGGTTGTAACAGCTATTGTAATTTAGGGCGCTTGAAGATCGGAGATCTTCATGGATGCCCAATAATAGGGATAGGATGTTATGATTTACATTGTATAAATATGGGGAACTGTTTTGAGCCAGGGGTTGAACCCTTAACCAATTTATTGTATTAGCTGCGACTGAGGATTGTGTATTTGATCTACCTTTTTAATACAAGGAGTTACTTCAGATCTAAGGGTTTTTAATGTGCGTTATATCCAACATATCTGTGTGAAGGGTGGGCCCGCCTTCCCACAGGGATTGCTGAGTTAAATTAGGAATTTTAATTATTTTGTTGTGTGATGTTATGTTAATTTCATTTCTTCATAGGAAGCTGTAACAGTTGTGGATTTACAGTGTGTTATTAATTGCATCTCTTGGAAAGTTGTAGTGGCATGGTGTGATAGTGGACTATGTAGGTAATTATTCCTTATGCAATTGTGTGGTAGCCTGTAACAACCCTGTTCATCCCTAGATCTTTTAATTGTTGTTTCCATAGATTCTTGCAAGTTGTTCCTTTGCTTTCATGATTGCAGAATTCCATTCTTGTACTTTGAATTCTTAGAATAGCTGAACTCAATTTATGTCTTTTGAATTTCTAGAATAATAGTTGGGTAAATCATTAAGATGGTTTGATAAAGAGGATTTCATTTTCTGCAAAAGTAATCTAGATGTGATTTCATGAATCTTTCAATTCTAGATTAAGAGCAATAGAAGGTAATTGTGACTGTATTCTTTAGAAGGTAACTTAGATTAAGTGTATCTTTGGGATGAGCGTAGCTGAACAGAGAATAGGATTGTTTACTTAGAGCAACTTAGTGTTTAAGCATATATAATGCATGTTATCCTTGAAATAAAAGACTTCCCTGGCTTGACAATAAATATTGCACACTTTGTATGTTAGCTGTAATTAAATTGCATATTGGGTGCCCAACAGTACTTAAATTCAAACATAGTGGGCCAATCGATAGGTAAATCCTTCTCTTTATCGATAGTATCTAGGAAGCTCCTCTCAAACAGGAGTTAAGCACGAGGCCACGTGGAGGCATTGGACTGAGGAGATAACCCTCTGATTCCTTGTCGAAACGTAGACCAATTATTTTATGCATCTGGGGATTCTATCCTAGACAGAGTTTTGGGCTCAGCTACCCTACCCATGCGTACGAATCAGGCTTGCGACTATCCCCCCAGACTATTGATATAGTTAAGGTAGCCTCTAGTCTCTTGACATCTAGGGTTTATACACAGGTAAACCGAAAGGCTATTCCTAGTTCACCTTGGACGGGCTTGGAAGGTAACCCTTATTGAAAGTGTAGGAGGGCGGTGGGTGATTCCTCCGCTTGTGCCTAAGAACCTCTTCAAGGACGCCAAGAAATTGTCTCTCATCTTTCTTCGGGAAAGCATATCTTGTACCCTTTGTGATTGTTGAGGCTTTAGGAATTTTTGTAGTGATTTCTCTATGGTTTGTCTGTGTTTTAGCCAACCTTAGGGTTTGCAAATTCAAATTTATAGTTGTGGAGGACCAATCTATCAGAAGGTCATGAAGGTTGCAAAACCTTCCTCCGCTTATTACTTTGGAACCTCCACCTCCCCCTCAAAGGCGAAGATTGGACACAAATGGTTCTTTTGAACCGATAGGAGTTAGTGAAGTTCCGGGTGAACCATAACTTAGGGTAAACCATTTTAATTTAAACACAGTTGAGATAGAAGACTTGCAGGTTGATGAGTTTGCAAGGAATTTTAATACACCTCTAACTGATTTAAACGATCTTGTAATTGTTTAGGTTCATCCTTTCGACCCACCCGTGATTGGTGTCCCTGGGGGCAGGATAATGTCTACTACAGGAGAAAGTTATTTCACTTCCACCTCAGCCGCTCTAGCTAAAGGAGTGCTACCTCCCCCAGTAGGTTCCCCTAGAACAAGTATACCTACTATGGCCTTAACTCCAGTGAGCCGAGTGGTTCAACCATAGGCTCCCACAAGTCTAGCAGGTGCTTCTGGTGGTATGGTCACTGGGATTCCTAGTGTACCTACAGTTCCTACTTCCTTCACACACACTGCCCAGAGTGGTCCTATAGGATCCTCATCTTTTGTCCAAGGATTTCCTTGGAATGGGGAGCACATTCCCCCATCCACTCCATACGTAGGCCCAACACCCTCATATGTAGGGGTGCAGTTTGGAAACACTAACCCTTTTGGTCAAGGTTTTCAAACTCCAGTTTCAGCTCCGTTCACAAGCTCTCCCTTTTTGCTTTTTAGCGGAGGGATACCTGCTCCTGTATTTCAAAACCCAGTTTCGACTGGGGCAGCCAGAACCTCTTATACTGCACCTCACACAAATAATCATGTGGCTTATGGATGGAATCCTTTCCAAAGCAACCCATCCACTTCACAACCGGAAGCAAGGGGCAACCCCACCTTCACATATGGGAATATGGGGGAAAGTCCCTCTAATCCCCAAACTGGTACTTTTAGTGCTCCGATTAGACCCAAGCTTCCTTTCCTGGCAATGTTAAACTTTCTAGATTTGTCTAAACTGATGAATGACCCAATGAGACATGATCCCTCCTAGCCACCCATCCCTACCAAGCTGCCTTCGGATATCCCAAAATTAGAAGGCAAAGTTAGTGACCATCCTGGAGCTCATGCCACCACTTTCCATTTACGGTGCTCTTCCAACTCACTAAACGAAGATTCAGTTCAGTTGAGGCTGTTCCAAAGAAATTTGATGAGTACTGCAGTAAAATGGTACATTGAGCTGCCTTCTACTGCATTTAGCAGTTTTTGGGACTTGGCTAATGCATTTCTTAGTCACTTCCAGCTTCCTGTCCGATATGATTTTGGAACGGACTTGTTGTCTACCTTCCGACAGAACAAGGCCACACATATCTCGGATCACATCTAAGAATGGAGAAGACGGAAGAGCCTTATTAAAGCCACAATTCCTCCTGAGTTCTTATTAGAATGGTCGTTAAATCCTTATTGCCTTACATATCTAAGGATGTATCTACTTCAGGAGTGACGAATGAGGAAGAAGCTATCATCAGGGCCCAGCAACTAGATTTGATATATTCTCAGTATGGGATCTTATATGAGATTATCCCTGAGGCACTGTGTAATGTCCCAAATTTGGCATTGGTTCACAATGGCCAAATCACATTTTCGATATTCATGAAAGTTGTCAAATGGATGCTAAAAGTCAAATAATTGCCAAGGAAGAAAATCACTAGTTTCCTAGGTTGGGGGTGGAAGCTTTGATATTTGGAATAAGGGGGATAATAAATGATGTTTAGACAATAGAAGGGGATAAATATTTAATAATGCAGCTTATTAAATAAATACAAGAGAAAATGGAAGTGACAATGGAGCATGAAGACACATGGAGACTATGGGGCCCACACTAGATAGAATTCCTATGTTAAATGGTATATTTCTCTTAAAAATTTGAATATATGGGAAGTCTAATGTTTTTGTATGGATTATAATGTTAATATACTTGTCCATATACTTCATAATTCGAAATTGGGATGAATTGTAACTTACATAGGAGAGGAAGAGCCAAATGGAAGTTTCATGGACACTTGGCTAGATTCCCCTTACATTTATGACATCTATGACACCAATGATGGAGATTCTATGACAGTTATGACCCGAGTCAGATCTGAAGGCTGACATACTAACATTTCAGGCCTGAATAGAGCATCTTGGAGGTCGAAATTGGGAGTTGGAGAAGGCCAAGAGGCTCCTACTCAAATTTGGGAGAAGAGGGAAGGTGAAGAGAGAGGCCACATGGCATAGCATGAGCAGCCACACCAATTCGACTTGGATTTGGTTTATGGATGGATTTGGAACCTTACAATACCAAAAAAAATTATAAAATATAGGGATCAGCCATGAGAAGAAGCTTTTGCTCATTTGTGAATTGTGAGAGCTAGTGGATGATTAGTTTTCTTGCTTAAGCCAATTTCGAGGGTGAAAGATTCCCATCCTAGTTGGTGTTTGGAAAGGCCACTCAGGTATTTCATGGAGATTTAATGGATTCTTATTTATAGGTGTAAGCTACAGGAAATCATGTGTATTCTTCTATTGCATCACTCTCTCTCAACTATTTCCAGTTTTCACACCATATTCATGCCAATGGAGGGATTGCGCTTTGGGTGAGCTATTGATCTCTTTGGGGAAGATTATAATGCTCATTATATTATGTTATGATGCATATGATTTTTATTTCATGTTTATAATACTCTCAGGTAAAAATACCCAAAATAATTCATGTAAAAATGCTGAACAATGAAGAAATAGTGTCATTTCCCCACTATCTTGTTGTGAACCATTGTAATGTTGATGATTTCGAATTGGGAGAGACTTTAATTGTAAATTTATGATTAGAATCAGTTCAATATTATTTTTTATTAATTATCATAAAGTTTCAAGTCGAAATTCCCAAGAGTTGTATGTCAAAATGACTTTTAATGAGCAAACAATGACCATTTCCACTCCATTTTGATATATGCCATGGTAATGCTTATTATTTCGAATGGAGGAATGTATATCTGATAAATGTATGATGGATGGACTTTAATAAATGTGTATTTCAAGTCTCATGTTCATTACTTAAGCATTTGAATCCATTTTACTCATTTTTATTGCATTGGGAGAAGATTTGGTGCATTTTCCCCAAGGGTTGAAATTGTGACTTGGGAGTTGTTTTGGAAAGAGTCATAAAAGCCTGTATAAACTGAACCATGATGCATATGAGACTTTGAAAATCTCCCTTACACATACCCATCCTCTTTTCATAAATTCAAGTGACTTTGGAATCATTTGTGAAGCCATTTCCGTCAATTACCCGGGGGGGATTGGAGCCCCAATTTGCTAGTAAAGGCTCCTACTTTGAACAAAACATTAAACAAGTTTGCAGAAGTAATTGGGAGGTAAAAAAATATAAATTATAATTATATTTAATTTATATTATCATTCATGTACCTTCAGAGAAAATTTGAAAGCATTTGGGTCAATTTGGAGGTCTAGACATCAAAACTAGTCAAGAGCCAAAATTGTGAAAAATTTGGAAAATTGGGCATATTAATAAAATTCCAAAAATGAGACATTACAGTGGTATCAGAGCATGATATTGGCACCTGATGTGGTCTGATATTTATGAGTACAATAATTCAGTGACCACCATTATATATTGAAACCAAAATTGCTTTTGTTGAAGAGGAAAAAAAAGTAGGAGAAGAAGGCAATTTTTTTTTGGAAACTATGACTAGGCATGAAAAGAGAACCTCATATGATGGTGAGGAGATAATAAAAAGCATGGAAACTATATTTGAAGACATGACCAAGAATATTGAAGACATGACCAAGAATATTATTAAAGGATTTGAATTTTTGGCTATCCAAAGTTGGGAAAAATATATTGATTTTAAGAAAACCAAGGAGAAAAATGCATCAGCTTGCTTGAAGGAGAAAATGGAGGAGACCCATGAACCACCTAGTTTTGAAATAGGTGGAGTAGAAGAATTATTACATGAAGATGATCAAAATTCACTCCCAAGTGACTCTGAAAAATATGAAGAGACATCACATGAGTATGAAGAAGTTTTTATTGAAAATACTGAAGATAATTTTGAGACACATGCTAGCTTGGAAATGAAACAAAGAGCATCTACTGATGGATGCTTGAACTATGAAGGAGTACCTACTGATTGGTTCTCACAAATCTATGTTGGTGACATAGATATCAGATTTCAAAATGTTGCCGCAAGCCAGAATTCCATTAAAGATGAAAATTAAGACCTTGTAGTAGTTGAAGAAGAAACAAGATCAACTTCCCCATCACCACTTGAGCTTCATGAAGTTGGTCCAAGCAAGAAGGAATAATATGAGGAGGTTCATTTGCAAGAGCCTAATTTTCTTGAAGGGTCCTTAAATATGAATGAAAAGAAGATCCAAGAGGCCCTTAGAATACTCCATGACACTCAAGCATTGGTATCAAATTCTTGTTGGAGAGCTACTTCCTTGGAGGAGCCATCATTCCTTGAAGACATGGAGAAGATTCAAAGAGCAATGTGCAATATCAAAGGTAATTTCATGTATTTTCTTTTTGGTAGAAAAAATGTCATTGAGCTTATTGAATGGTTACATGAATCCTACATGAATAATAATGAATTTATTGATAAGCTCACAATTCAAAATGAGCAACTTCTTGAAAAGTTGCAAGACACTTGTTTTTCCTCCTATGTTTCAGATTGTCAAATGATAGATTGTTTGGAGGATTCTCATGACATGGTGGATCATGAGAAATTTGGAAATTTGAATGTACTTGATGTATTTGAAGATGTGCTAGAAGATATCCAAACACTTGATGTGGTTGAAGAGGAACTTGAATTGTCTCTTGATGAAGGGTATGCAATTTTTAAAGAAGAACATGATTCCTCTACATTGGAACCAATCTATGACAAAGGTTTCACACTCTTGAAGGAGCTGCATAATCCTATCCCTATGGATACTTCACATTATGACAATTTTGCACTTAATGATCATTTGGGTGAGTTGGTTCTGTCTCCTACATCCTACACTTCTAAATTTTGCAGCAGTCATCCTAATGAAGTATGGGTGAAAGGTATCTTTTTGATGGTGCCACATGAAGAGCATGGACATTCTATTTCTCCTTTTGATGATGTAATTATTAGAGAACCATATTATTTACATTTGTAGAAGAATCCTTTTTTACATTGTGATTATACACTTCTACATGGGTGCACCTATGATGTTCACTTGAGTCACTTGGAGACTCGTGATTTTCCCTGCTCCTTGCCTAGTCTATTTGATGTTGGAGGAACTTCATCACACACTTGGGTGAAGAGATATGTGATTGAAGAACATTATTATTGGAAGAAAAATCCTCTGTTATTTCATGATTATATACATATTCATGGGTGTATTGATGAGACTTCTTTGATCCACTTGAAGTCTTAATGTTTTCTTTGCTCATTATTTGGTTCAGATTTTGGTGGAGGTTCTTCATTCACTCCTTGGATGAAAGAACACATGGCTGATTATATTGATGCACATTATATATCTTTGGAGTAGAATAGTGGGACATGGGATCCTCACCTATTTCATTGGAGCATATTTGATTGGTCACTTGAAGCTTGTATGCACTTGGCAAATGGTAGTCTACTCATTGGGAGGTATAAGCACTTTCATGATTTATTGGTGAGGCACCTCCTTGATGTACATTCTTATTATGTTTTTATATACTTTGATTATATATATTATGAACTCATGATGTTTGGAAGAATGCATACAAGGAAATGGGATCCAGGAATTCTCTTTCCAAATGGTATGGATTGGAGAGCACTCTTAATTGTTGGAGTGCAATGCAAGCAATGGGACCCTGGGATAGTTTTTAGTCCCATTGATTTCAAATTATTTGGGAAACAAACAGTATGGTAGATGATTCCCCATTTAATAAGGTGATGTTAATGAGAGTAGTGCAGCAGCAAGCATGGTGGTTCCTCTCTGAAATATTCATGGTATCTCAAAGACTCAAAGTGGGTAGCGTAGTGGCAACTTCAAAGAATCATACAGAAAGCAGGTTCTTCAACAACCATGTTTGAAATTGCTTGAGGACAAGCAATATTGGGAAGGGAGGATTTGTAATGTCCCAAATTTGGCATTGGTTCACAATGGCCAAATCACATTTTCCATATTCATGAAATTTGTCAAATGGATGCTAAAAGTCAAATAATTGCCAAGGAGGAAAATCACTAGTTTCCTAGGTTGGGGGTGGAAGCTTTGATATTTGGAATAAGGGGGATAATAAATTATGTTTAGACATTAGAAGGGGATAAATATTTAATAATGCAGCTTATTAAATAAATACAAGATAAAATGGAAGTGACAATGGAGCATGAAGACACATGGAGACTATGGGGCCCACACTAGCTAGAATTCCTATGTTAAATGGTATCTTTCTCTTGCAAATTTGAATATATGGGAAGTCTAATGTTTCTTCATGGATTATAATGTTAATATAATTGTCCATATACTTCATAGGTTTAAATTGGGATGAAGTGTAACTTACATGGGAGAGGAAGAGCCAAATGGGAGTTTCATGGACACTTGGCTAGATTCCCCTTACATTTATGACAGCTATGACACCAATGATGGAGATTCTATGATAGTTATGACCCAAGTCAGATATGAAGGATTAAATACTGACATACTTACATGTCAGGCCTGAATATAGCATCTTGGAGGTCGAAATTGGGAGTTGGAGAAGGCCAAGAGGCTCCTACTCAAATTTGGGAGAAGAGGGAAGGTGAAGAGAGAGGCCACATGGCATAGCATGAGCAGCCACACCAATTCAACTTGGCTTTGGTTTATGGATGGATTTGGAACCTTAAAATACCAATAATTTTTATAAAATACAGGGATCATCCATGAGAAGAAGCTTTTGCTCATTTGTGAATTATGACAACTAGTGGATGACTAGTTTTCTTGCTTAAGCCAATTTCGAGGGTGAAAGATTCCCATCCTAGTTGGTGTTTGGAAAGGCCACTTAGATATTTCATGGAGATTTAATGGAGTCTTATTTTCAGGTGTAATCTACATGAAATCATGTGGATTCTTCTATTGCAGCACTCTCTCTCAACTATTTCCAGTTTTCACACCATATTCATGCCAATGGAGGGATTGCTCTTTGGGTGAGCTATTGATCTCTTTGGGGAAGATGATAATGCTAATTATATTATGTTATGATTTATATGCTATGTATTTCATGTTTAGAATACTCTCAGATCAAAATACCCAAAATAATTCATGTAAAAATGTTGAACAATAAAGAAATATTGTCATTTCCCCACTATCTTGTTGTGAACCATTGTAATGCTAATGATTTAAAATTAGGAGAGCCTTTAATTGTCAATTTATGATTGGAATCAGTTCAATATTCTATTTTCTTCATTCTCAAAAAGTTTCAAGTCGGAATTCCCAAGAGTTGTATGTCAAAATGACTTTTAATGAGCAAACAATGACCATTTCCACTCCATTTTGATATATGCCATGGTAACGTTTATTATTTCGAATGGAGGAATGTATATCTGATAAATGTATGATGGATGGACTGTAATTAATGTTTATTTCAAGTCTCATGTTCATTACTTAAGCATTGGAATCCATTTTACTCATTTTTATTGCATTGGGAGAAGATTTGGTGCATTTTCCCCAAGGGTTGAAATTGTGACTTGGGAGTTGTTTTGGAAAGAGTCATAAAAGCCTGTATAAACTGAACCATGATGCATATGAGAATTTGAAAAGGTTCCTTACACATACCCAATCTCTGTTCAGAAATTCAAGTGACTTTGGAATCATTTGTGAATCCATTTCCGGCAATTACCCAGGGGGAATTGGAGCCCCAATTTGCTAGTAAAGGCTCCTACTTTGAACAGAACATTAAACAAGTTTGCAAAAGTAATTGGGAAATAAAAAAACATAAATGAGAATGATATTTAAGTTATATTATCATTCATGTACCTTCAGAGAACATTTGGAAGCATTTGGGTCAATTTGGAGGTCTAGACATCAAAACTAGTCAAGAGCAAAAATTGTGAAAAAATTGGAAAATTGGGCATTTTAATAAAATTCCAAAAAGGGGACATTACACACTGAGGCCAACGCACAGTGCAGAGAAACCTAAGCTTGGACCCCATGCCATTGGTGTGGTTGGTTCCATGAATTCTCCCACTGTAGAATCTTTGGCCAAACAAATCCATTAGCTGTCTGTCAAACATTCTATGGCAGAGGCAGCAAAGGCTGCCCCCTCAACCCAAAATGCAATTGTTTTTGCAAAAACCTCTCAGAAGGGAAATCAGCATCCCGGTGGGAAAAAGAAGAGAGGAAATAAAGGGGATGGAAACCAAAAAAAGCAAAAACCCACAAACAATGCTGATGGGGGAAAGAAAGAAAAGAAGAAGGTGAAATTCCCATGTAAGTTGTGCCATGAAGATCACCTTATCCATTTATGTCCCCTTATGGAACAAGCTCAGAATTTATTAAAATCCCAACAACCGGCTGTCCTGAAGGATCCTTTTCCCTAGGGACAGAATTCTGCTTCAGCTTCAAATGCAGCAAGGGCACCCCAAATGCTCCTGACCCCAATTATATCAACATGGTTCGATCCCAAAATTTACTACAGACCAGGAACAAAAACTATGAAAAAGAGACCTTGGAGAAGGGTAAGTCAATAGGTGAAACTTCTAACCCTCTCACGATTGAAAAACCTGCCGAAATTATGCCCAAGATACCGAAAGGTGTCTTTAAGAAGACCTTGCATAATCATATTGTTAGGGCTGCAGCAAACTATTCCGTAGTTGAAGACTTAGCCCAAACTCCTTGTGCAATGTTGGCTTTAGAGGTATTACAAAGTTGTCCTGCCCAGCGGGATGCACTCTTAGCAACCTTAGGCAGTATGGACTCATCGAGTCTCATGGCGAAATTTAATTTGTCTGATGTCAAAATTTGCCTACCATACCATGTAGCCTTATCGATAGATGTCATCCATGGTGGAAAGACCATTGGAAGGGAAGTTGTCGATGAGGGTGCTTCTACATGTGTTATTTCCTTGTCTTGTTGGAAAGCTCTTGGATCCCCAGAGCTGGTCCCATCAAACACCCTACTTACTGCTTTCGACAGAAGGTCATTCTGTCCACATGGTGTCCTACCGGCTTTTGAAATTAAGTTGGCAGGGAAAGCAGTGTCTATTGAGGTAGAGGTGATTGATGCACCTTTGGATTACAACTTGCTCTTGCGGAGAAGTTGGAATTATGCCATGTATGATATTGCATCGGCCGTCTTTCGGGTGGTAGTGTTTCCACACGAAGGGAAGTTGGTTACTGTTGACCCACTCAGTTTTACTCGAAAAGGCCGCATGGAATCTAATGAGTCCACTATACAATTGGTTGATCAGGTCAAACCTGCTTCAAAGAGATTAGGGGCTGGAATGTATGCATCATTGATAGGCACATTTGATCTTCCAACTCTGATTAATTATATAGGTTCTACTAGTGTGGGGAAGTCCATAGCTATGGTTGTTGATAGGACTGATCCTTGGGTTCTCCCTTCCCACCATGAACCTAAAGTGCCATTATCGGCAGCGAAAGTGGCTTATCAAGCTATCACCCATACCACTGTTGATCCCATTTCGGTCCCCCTCACAGTCTCAGAGGAACTGGAAGAAGCATATCTACCTGCTTGCGCAGAAAACTCTTTGCATTCTAGAGATTGCTTAGATATGGTTTTACCTTCGGATGAAGCCATTCTGGAAGCCATGTGCAGACGGGATAAGATCTACGAAGATCTTCACCATCGATCTTATTTTCTTCTAGAGTTAAGCAGGATAGAGAACCAGGAGTTTCATATGAGACTAGCAGACGATGTTGATACGCCCATTAATCCCTTACCAAGGGAAGGAATTTTTGCTGAGGGGAACATGGAAAATATTTCTGCTACTATCCCTATCAACATCTATGTAAATCCTAACATTGTGGAAAATTTGCATATCAGCACAAACTGCTCTCCTAAGGAGATTGCGATCTATACGACCCTGTTTAAGGAATTCCGCGACGTTTTTTCCTGGTCATATGAGGAGATGTCAGGCATTGATCCATCTATAGTCAAGCACGAAATCCAAACATACCCTGATGCTAAACCTATTCAGCAAAAGTTGAGACCTGTTAACCCGCGTAAAGAGGCAGCAATGAAGGCTGAAGTGGAGAAACTACTGAAAGCCGGTTTTATTTATCCCATATCTTTGATAGAATGGGTATCCAACCCTGTTCCTGTTGATAAAAAGCAAGGGACCATACACATGTGTACTGACTTTTGAGATTTAAACAAATCATGTCCTAAGGACAACTATCCCACACCATTTATAGATCAAATTATTGATGCTTGCGCAGGAAGTGAAGTCTTTTCGTTTATAGATGGTTTCTTCGGATATAATCAAATCCAAATTAAACTAGAAGACCAACATAAAACAGCTTTCATTTGTCTTTGGGGTACCTTCCCGTACAAGAAAATGCCCTTTGAATTGAAAAATGCTGGGGTGACCTTTCAGTGGGCAATGAATTTTGCCTTTCACAATATTAAGGCCATTGTCGAACCCTACCTTGATGATCTCCCTACACATTCTCAAGAGGATTGATCATCCATATCACTTGCATTTGATTTTTGAATGATGCAGATACTATAAGATTCGCTTGAATCCCCACAAGTGTGTTTTTTGTGTCGATTCAAGGATACTGCTCGGATTCATTGTTTCTAACAAAGGCATTCAGGTGGATCCTTTGAAAGTACATGCCATTGTAAATCTGCCTCCTCCTCGTTCTATCAGGCAGCTTCAGAGCCTGCAGGGGAAGTCCAATTTCCTTTGATGTTTTATTGTAAATTATGCCAAGATTTCTAAAGGTTTCATGCGCCTGTTAAAACAGGACACCCCATTTGTATGGGATGAAATTGCACAACTCACATTCGAGGCATTAAAAAAAGCTTTGTTGTCGACACCATTATTGCGTCCGCCAGATTACTCTAGGGATTTTATATTATATCTGGTCGCATCTGAGTCGACCATAGTGGTAGTCCGAGTCTAGGAGGACGATAAGCTCCAAGAGCATGTCGTTTACTATCTCAGTCGTGCTTTAGCCGGACCTGAACTTAGGTATTCCCACGTCAAGAAGTTGGCCTTAGCAGCTATTTATGTTGTTCAGAGGTTACGTCACTACATCTTACCGAGGACTACGACGGTAGTGGCGGATGTTAATCCTTTTCAATATTTTTTGTCTCAATGGATAGTTGGAGGAAAATTCAACAAATGGATAGTCATTCTCCAAGAGTTTGACTTGGATTTCCAATCCGCCAAATCCAAAAAATCCTTAGTTTTTGCTGAGCTCATTGCAGAATTTCCAGTAGAGGAAGATGTAGCTATTGAAGAAGACTCATTCCCAGATGAGCATATCTTTATTATTTCCACCTCTGACCCTTGGTACAGAGATATACTTATCTATCTCCAGACTTTGAAGTATCCTGCAGTTTTCTCGCGGGAAGAACGACGTAAACTACGCTTACATGCCAAGAACTACCTCACTATAGGAGATACTTTATATCGTATGGGGTAGATTTCATTTTGCATCGATGTCTTACCCACAAGGAAGCAGAGATTGTTCTAAATGATGCCCATAGTGGAGCGTGTGGGGGTCATTTATCTGGGTTAGCAACGGCCCAGAAGATATTATGTGCTGGTTATTTCTGGCCCACACTCTTTAAAGATTGTGTGGAAGCTGTGAAGCATTGTCATCCTTGTCAGCTTTACACCAGAAAGATGCGATCGCATCCCGCTCCATTATTTCCCGTCATCTCAGTGGGCCCCTTCATGAAGTGGGGGATTGATTACGTGACATGTAACCTAGCCTCGGCTGGGGGGCACAAATATATCATTGTCGCTGTAGATTATTTTACGAAATGGGCAGAGGTAATGCCCACCTTTAAAGCTTATGGGGAAACTGCATCTTTTTTCGTGTTCAATCAAATTATCGCACGATTCGGTATACCTAAAGTGATTGTCACTGACCATGGCAGTCATTTCCAAAATAGCATGATAACTGAATTGACCACTATGCTAGGATTTATACAAGAACATTCATCTTCGTTCTATCCTCAAGCAAACAGTTAAGTCGAGGCTGTTAATAAAACTTTGAAAACTATCCTCAAGCGTACTATTAATGCAGCCCATTCCAACTGGAATATCATGTTGTATCCTGCACTTTGGGCATATCGAACCAATGTAAAAACTGCCACGGGGTTTTCCCCCTTCCAATTTGTTCATGGAGTGGAAGCCGTTACCCCGATTGAATGTGAAATCTCATCCTTAAGAATTGTTATTCATGCGTTACCTGGTACGACTGAGATGGAAGAACGTCTATTACATTTATAACATCTTGATGAACAACGTAGAGATGCTCTGACAGCAAACCAAGCTCATAAAAACAGGGTCAAAAGCCAATACGATAAATCGATCAAGCCTCGGATTTTCTCTGAAGAAGAGCTTGTTTTGCTCTGGGACCAAGACAAAGAACCCCTAGGGGTAGGAAAATTCAGGTCTACGTGGTTGGGGCCTTATGTCGTGTCAAAGGTGTTAAAGAAGTGCGCATATGAATTGATTGATTTCGATGGGAATAAGCTGCCAGAGCCTAGAAATGGGCTCTACCTGAAAAAGTACTATGCTTAGGCTTAGCACTTTTTCTTGTATTTTATTGTATGTATTTTTATGTACAATAGGTCATCGGCTTG
The DNA here is from genome assembly GCA_001517045.1 of Pseudotsuga menziesii. NCBI lineage: Eukaryota > Viridiplantae > Streptophyta > Pinopsida > Pinales > Pinaceae > Pseudotsuga > Pseudotsuga menziesii. The sequence continues at coordinate 135,453 of LPNX010347362.1, forward strand.
TGTTTTTTATACCATTTGTTGGTTGTTACAGATGTCTTCCGAGTGGTTCGTAGGTTTCGTTGATGGTGCCAGTCGCCACACTTGTAATTTGGCAGCAGCTGCATGGGTCATTTATTCGCCCTCAGGACAATTAGTTGCCTCAGGAGGCGCTTGCTTAGGTCCTGCTACCAATAATGTCACTGAATACAGGGCCGTCATTGAGCTTTTATGGGATGCTTTGTCACATGGTATCACTCAGCTAGAAGTCCGACTGGACTATCAACTGGTGGTTTCTCAGCTCAATCGGGCTTATCAGGTGCAGAACCCTATTCTATTACGTCAGTTTATGCAAGTTAGGTTATTGGAAAGAAATTTTGAGTTCATTACATTCAATCACATTCCAAGAAATCAAAATTCATTAGCTGATGCATATGCTAATTATATCTTGGGTTGGCATTTAACACATTTTACATAAAAATATACAGCAGACATATTAAAAACATTTGTAAATAAACCGACAAAATGTGTGTGTGTGTGTGTGTGTGTGTGTGTGTGTGTGTGTGAATATCTGTCCATATAGATAGGTCGAGTCTTTGATCCTCAGATGCAGTCATAACTGTATAATATACAAAAAATATACAAAATATGGATCAAAGTCCGTCAAATCCTTCTAGTTCTAAGCTTGACCGCCCTGGTCACTTGGACCACCCTGGTCCCCCCGATCACCCTGCGCTCGGGATTCTTCAGCCTCCTTGGCTTTAGCAGCCTCAATAACATCTATATACATAAGTATTGCTCTGGCTACCCGCCTCACAAGGTGTATCCAAACAGGTGGTACACCAACTACTAGCTCCTGCATGATGGCAGGGATATGTTCAATCCGTAAGGTAGGTACTTTCTGGGTAATCCTGGTCAGCTTCCCCTCAAGAACCCTAATCAAGCCCTGGTCCTCTCCCAAAATAGGACGCACATACATGCGTGGATGCCTAGCAAGGCGAACTGGTCCAATATCTGCATTTTGACATTTTTAAAAGGATTAGAACTCTTATACATATGTATATATCTCTATAATTAAAATTCATAAAAATTTTGAAATTTTGAAAATAAAAAATTACCTAACTCTCCCCATGCTCCTCCTGGAGGGAGGACGAGGTCGGTATCACCTCGGAAATCCAATCCAACATATGGAAACTACTCCAAGGCTGGAAACTGTCGCTCCCACCAAAAGTAGAAGTCGTCGTCATAGACACTCTGGACCAATCCACCACCTCCCTAGCAGAGGAAGATATCTCCCCACCTACTCAGCCTAGGCTGACGGGGAGAACGAACTGGAAATTGTACTGCAGGACTCAAACCTAGCACTCTCTCAAAGAAAAAGGCTACTAATATTCTGGAATAACCAAAATTCTTTCTCCTGCCTCTTTTGCAATCAGAGAGTTGTTTTCTCATTATTGAGATCACTCCCAAGCACCAGTCATATAAGGATCCTTGCATATAGTCTACTGCTAGTCTCATTTGGTTCCGAGTTGCAAGGTGAAGTGATGACAACCCTGCAACCCTCACTATAGTGCTCATCAATACCTGTAAAGGAAAGTTGCAAATGTGAACAATAGGGATGCAGCTACCCCTCTTTTGAGTGTCTGGCTCGCAGTGTATGTCGATATAGTTCTATACACTTAGAGGGTCACCGTCTCTGTCGGTACCTTCCAATTTCGTCGGAGCTCCCCGTCGTGATAAACTGGAAATGAAATAGACATCCTCCGAGGTAATCTCTAGAACCTCACCTTGAAGTTCAAGCATGCCCAGATCATGATCCCAATAGTTTATCAAAAAATCTAAGAGGCAGACAATGGCCCGCATAGGTGAGGCACAGAAAAACTTTAATAACCCACTTTGACGTAAAACATTCACTGTGGAGGCATCTTGAAGAGCTTCTTGGTCCATGTCTTCATGTTCCCGCTCCCTCCACTCAAGCACCATCTTTCAATCTAATAAACAAGCAATTGCAAAGTATTAGATTCATATAAAATTTGAATTTTTTCACCCTATACATTGTTTTTCTACCTCACGCAGCATACGGGACTGTCTTTTAGGAAAGTCGCGTACTGTACGCGACTGTATTTTGGGAAACCCACATACAGAACACGTGTACGTGACTATTAACATACCATACCCGCGTACACATCGTCCATGCTTTGAGGCGCATAAAAACATGAATTAGGGCTCAAAATTGACAATTGCTTGGATCAAATGAAAGAGCATGGAGTGTAGTTTTACCTGACACTTGCGAGTTTGGGAATGGTCCACAGAATCGTCCACAACGAGCAATCAAAGGTAGAGGTAAAACTTGTCTTTTTATGGTTAAAAATCAAATTGTGAGTTTTTATTCATATTTTGAACTATTTACAGAAAATTTATTTTCAAAGTGGGTTTTTTCCCTATAGTTCATATTTTTTAAACTAACGCCATATCTTTTCTTCCATGTGACAGGTTTTTGGTCGTCTTTAAGTTGTTTTTCACTCATATAGGATGGTTTTTGGTCATTTCACATGCATTCTGCATTTATACCTAATCCATCTTGATCCTAACGTTAACACTTCGACCATAGACTATGGTATCTTTAACCATTAGTTCCTTGTTTTTACCATTGTTCTTCCGTGGATAGGACTTTCCTCCCATGAGTATCCTCATTTAGAACCTACTTATTGTCTTTTGATACTCATGTTGCAACTATCATAGGTTCAAGGGAATCTTTTTAGCTATTTTTCACGCCAAATTGAGCCTCATTTTGGTCTCTTTTTACAAGCTATCCCTTTATAGGACTCCCCGCCCTTATGGAGTTTTTTTAGGCCCAGGTCTAACTCCTCAAAACAGACTTGACTACCGAGTAAACTTGTTCGTTCAAGCTCATTGAGAATATGTGAATGGGCATCCACATTGGTGGTAGGTTATCTCTTTCTCAGACCATGTGGAATAATACGAGAAAGGATCACTCTCTTTTCTACGGAATTGAGAAGAGTATTCTCAGGTACAGGTTTATCACTTTTCCGGACCTGAGGGACTAAACTTACAGAAAAGAAACTCCCGGTATGAGCTTAGTTTTCTCTTTTTCGTACTCTGGACCTAAACATGAAAAAGATTTCGAGTGTACTTTATGTCTTTGTCATGCTCGTTAAACACCAAGAACAAAGCATCGAGTTTATTATTGTAAGCCCCATTTCTCGTACTCAAATAGATCTTTCCGAGTGATCTTTCTTTCCTTCACACTCATAAAACTCAAGCTATATGCTGCTCTCGAAGGAGCGTTGGGTAGGTGGTAATTTAACCTTTTTCGGACCTCCCTGACTAAGTACCAAAAAGGTTCACCTTTTCTTCTACGGAAGTTAAGAGATTTCTTCTGTGGTATGATTTATACTTTTCCGGCCTCAGGAGACTAAATTGGACAAAAAAGGACCCCCCTGGAGTCTTCTTTGGAGTTTTCAGACTCTCTAAATTTGAAAACACCAAGTGAGCATGTACTAGTTCAGGCTCATAAAATCCATGAATCAGTGACATTATCAAGCATTATTCCCTCTTCTCTTCAAGCTTTTCAAAAAATGAAGAGAGACTCGAGTTGACTTTCCTGGACTCGTTAGAATTTAACAAGGAAGGTAAGGAAGAAGTTTTATTTTGGTTTTCAATCAGTGGTAGCATGTCCTCCTTGAACATAGCACTCTCTGTCTTTTTCAATACTCATGTTTCAGTGTTCACTTTCAGTTCAGCTATTACTTCGAGTTTTTTACTCCTCCTCTTGTTAGTTCTACCTGGGGAATCTGATCATGTCTCCTGCATGGCAGATAAGTCTAGTTGTACTATCTGTAAAGTTAAAAGCTTCCCTGGGTCATCTCTGTGGTGTGCTCATTGTTCAAGTACTTAACCCTGTATCTTATCTATATCCTGATTCCATCATTGTCGTATCTGGTGTTTTTTTTTACGGAAACGGTTATGGGACTTTTGTATTACTCCTTCTGGCGAACCAGACTCCACGGTTACAGAAATATGGAGGGCTGATGACCTCTAACAGTTCTGTCAGCCTCCTTAAGAATTTCTTGGGATAAAGATCCCAATTACTTTGACAACTATTCTTCGAGGATTTCAGACAGTGCTTAACAGAATAGACTCTCACAAATTGTGAACATAGAAATATGCAAAAACACATTAAAGATTTCGTAAAATGAATGATTCCATCTGTTTCTGGGAGCCCCCGGCAATGTTGGAGGCTGCTTCGAGATTCCTTCGATCTCTGTTAGACCTT
>LPNX010347362.1:139948-192517 GCA_001517045.1 Pseudotsuga menziesii
TAGCTGGAAGTCTGCCCCATTGGCCGGGGGAGGAGCCACTGTCACCGGGGCTTTGGGGCAGCTTTTCGCAAAATGCCCGTAAACATGGCACCGGAGGCATTTGAAGGGAATATGCTCATAGTCCATCTCTTGGATGTGACTCCAATCGCCCAAGGTGAGTTGAATGGCTACCGGGAGCCCTTTCTCGAGATTGACCTCTACACAGATGTGCGCACAGGTGAACTGATCCCCTTTAGGCTCTGCACTATCCAGGAAACGGCCGAGCTTGTTTCCTATATCAGCAAGGGAGATTTTCCCCCAGAGATGAAGGGGAAGATGGGGGAGCCGGACCCAAACCGGGGCAGCGGTGATCTCTACTTCAGGATTGAAGTCGAGAGACCAAGGGGTTAAGAACAACCCCCTCGATCCCATGAAGTATGGTCCAGATCTGAAGATTAGATCCCGCTCTTCTTTGTTCGCAAAGATAATCACATAATACCCTCTTCCTGCAGCACATAAAGAGATATGGGAGGGAGCCAGGGAGCTCCATCGTTCTGTTATCCATTGATTCACTGCTTTGGGACTGGGCCACAGACCAGTGAACTTGCCTATGAGGGCTTTTTCTGAGAGCATAAGAGCCATGCGGCACGGATCAGAAGGGGAGAGCTCCAGAGAAGGGATCTCTTCCATCTTTTTAACAAACTTGGCAGGAGGGGCGGCCATTGCCCTAGGGCCTGCAGATCTAACAAGAAATTTAAAAGCCTCTAGTGGATCCATGTCCCGTCCACCGGATGGAGAGGAAGGCATGACCACGGCTGAGGAGAGAGGCAGGACGCAGCTTCAAACGCCAGGTCGCAGCCTGGAGGAGCCAGGGCCAGCACGCAGCCTGGAGGAGGGGCCTGCACGCGGCCAACACACGAGCTTCAGCTGGACGCCGGACGCCAGACGCAGGGCCTGCGCGCGGCCTGGAGGAAACGCAGGGCGGCTAGGGTATGGCCCTAGCCACGTGAGTGCAGTCGCGCCTCATCGGGGAAGAAAAAATTGCAGGTCTTGGAGATGTTAACATATCATTGTCGTATCTGTTACTACTTGTGTCTCCCTTCCTTTACCCAGTTCCTAGTCACTCTTGTGATCCGTTGGAGGATCTATTACCTTCCTTATCACAGTACGGTTCCGCATCAGCACTTCCTGACGACAAATACCTAGAGTTTTGATGATCATACCTTAGGATTCACTTTCATTTTTGTGAAGTCCTTTGCTTCAGTTATCAATTATCACCTATTGGTTGACAATATGTTGAATCTTATCCATGTTTGACTTCAATAACATCTATTCACATGGTTTGGATTGTACTTATTCTTTGGGATTTTTTATGAAGACCTTAGTTTCACATCTATGGACTAAGTTGCGCAAGATTATGTTGTACATAGCTTCCAGATCTTTGAAGACTCATCATTATTGTATATTGTGGCTTCGATCCACCTTTGTAATATATGTGGTCTTATACCCGTACTATATGATGTACTCAAATATTGTAAAGGAGCTAGTGTTCCAGTATATTGAACATAGCATCCTCAGATATGACTTTGTATATGACATTATTATGTATTTGTTTCAGGTACTACCTTTGCTCCATTGGACTTCTGAGTTCTCCAAGATAAGATTATAATGTATTTTGGCCATCATTTCCCTCTGACCTCACACATTAGGGGGCATCTGTTATCAACCCAAATGGAAATTCTCCGTCCGAGTGTTGACATTCCTTATGTTGGTACACAAAAGGATATCTTAAGATTGAAGTTTGCCAAAACACTATAGAAGGGCATGACATGAGATGCATTTACCCTTCAACCAGCTTGTCATATTATTTTTCTAAGAGTTGAATGGCGTACATGACTATTTCCATTGGAACTCGCGTACGTACGTGACTATTTCCAACTCACGTACTGTACGCGACTATCTCCATTGCAACCTGCGTACATTAGCATACGCGGGTTTCCTTTAAGAAACTTGTGTGTCATATGCAGGTTGCCTATATTAATAGACGCATACATCTTCATTCGACATTAAAAAATATAAATCACGATTAATGGAGATTAGTTGGGCCTTAATCATTAACCACCCCAACTATCTCAACCTCCTCAACCTTCGAAACCACTATATTTCCCAAAGTATAAATAGAGGCCTTGAGAAAGGCATTGATTAATAAATTTTGGAGAGAAAAGTTATCCTGGTGGTATATCTTCATAAGTCTTGGAGCAACAGAACTCAAAGTCCTTTGGTTGCAGAGGAGTCCTTGTCTCGGGCGTTGGGTTGTACACTTATCTCGTTCACTGATTGTTAATAGAGAGAATTCTTCTTCCAACATTGTGTTGAGTCTCTTTCATGTATTATGGTTGATGAATATATTTGATTAAGCACTAGATATATTGTTTATCTAATCTGTCATATATACATGTATAAGATTGTACTTGGAGAATTTGCTCTTTGTGGGTGAAGGAGGTGCATCCTTGGAAGCTTTGGAGAGAAGCAGAGAAGAAGAAGATCAATCTTGGATCCACCGTCAGTAATCGGGTGAGTCAAGTATTTCTTCCTATTTCCTTTATGTACTTTATTAAAGCTAATTGTCTTCAAGGTTAGAAGTAAGTTGGGAACCCCAGACCCTAGGTTAAAAGGGTGTTTAATCCTGAACAACACCCCCTATCTCCAAGGATGTTGCATCTGAGAACCCACAAATTGAGGAAGAAAAAATCCTCAAAGCATAGTAGTTCAACCTTATATATTCCCAATCGGTTTACCTTTACACCATCATACCTGATGCTCCTCGTGGTGGCTCTTCATGGCGTGATACGTTGGGGGTATCCCATGTTGCTGATGGAGTCATTGGATCCATCACCCAGCACCCCCACTTGTACACAACCTCTCCTTTGATGCCACCTCACTCCAGTAATGCCCCTAGCATTACCCAACCTAGATATGCCCCTGAATTTTCACACGTAGCATCTCAGTCTGGAGCCACACCTACATATGCGTCTCTCGCACCTATCCCTCATGTTCATGGACCGAATTTCCTAGAACCCACTTGAAATGTCCAAACAGTAGGATTTTCATCCTCTCTAGCTTCTCTTGCCTACTACCCACCACCTGTGAAACCTACACCTACTCTGGTCACGACTGCTCCTATTGCTCAAGGACAGGTCTATGCTCAGTAGAACCTCCCTAATCAACCCACCACCAATAACCAACAAGAACCAAAAGCCTTAGAGGGATCTGGAACTAACTTGTTATTGTTGGAGGGGGTCTAGAAGAAGTTTAGCAGCCCACTCCGAGAAGGGGATTCCATCATCTTATGACATTATCGTCTGATGTCAACTTACAGACTCGACGCAACCAATATGGATCCACCATGGAAACCATTAATCCCTTCATGACACCTACCTCCAAGGATCTCGGTATGTACTTACATTTGTCAAGACCTCCCACGGAAGGGGATTCCATAGTCCCTAGGTTCCCTTGGTGTCACGTCGCAAACAACCCCACTGCTAGAGCCACTCTCAATTACAGTGTCATCGACGACTTGGCCCAGTATCCCTCTTCCATGTCTGCTATGGAAATCTTAAGAACTTATCCTTCGCAACACAAATCCTTGTTATCTACTCTAGGTTCCATCGACCCCTCTGATTCTAGGTAGATCACTTTCGAATTGGATCAAGGAGAACCTTGGATGCCATCATCCGTATCCTTCCAGGTTACTGCCACTATTCACAATTTGGTCATTCATCGATGACAATGAATCCACTCATGTTATGTCAACCTTTTGTTTGGAAGAAGCTCATATCCCCAACCCTTCAATCCTCAACCACCGCCCTTCGTACTTACAATGACTACGTTTCCCAACCATAAGGCATTCTCACGAATTTCCCCATTGAGTTGGCCGAAAAAACCATGTTTACTGAAATTTAGGTTGTCAAATCACACTTAGATTACAACCTCCTCCTTGGACATAGTTACATGTATGCAATGTGCGTTTTTATTCTACTATATTTAAACTCCTAATGTTCCCCCATGATGGGAAGATCATGACTATTGACCAATTGATGTATTACAATCTTAAAGGACCGACCACTCCAGAGCATGTCCGCCCTACTATTGACACCATCATCCCCCTATTTTTCGTTGGTTCAGGCCTATTTACAAACACCCATTTGATGGACACCTTTTTGTCCCTCCCACATCCTCCTTCTATGGCTGACATATCAGATTTATGCACCATCAGATTCGATAACCTTTCGACCTCATCACAACCTCAACTGCAGCCCCAACCACAAACCCTAGGGAAATATTGGGGTTTTTTCCCATACACACAATTCCCTTTCTCTTTCCACCCTTTCGAATTATGAGTAAACTATTCATGGCTACTCTCAACCTTCTCAGATTCACTTTGGGAATTCCAATGTGGTACCTTAATCAACCCACCCTAACCCCAACACCACAAATCATGCTGACACCAGTCTAACCTATTAAGGCGGTGTCACACTCACCCCGTGGTACACAACCGATTCTCACTAACTTGTTCAACAAAACTTTGTCCTTCTCCCCCTCCTCCCACTGAGGATTTTGGTTCCGGGTCCTTTGTTGAACACATCAGAGGGATCTGGAAATATCACTAACTTGTTCAACAATAACTTTGTTGAACACATCAAAGGGATCCAGAAGAACTTTAGAAGCCCACTCTGGGCGTGCGTATCTTGTACTGCACCATCCTCCTCCACCTCATTTATGAGGTTCTCAATGTCTCTCTCCCGCCATCCAACTCGAGTCATATTGCACATTCAAACAAACCCAATTAGACCAAATTCAACAAAATTTCCATTTTGGTCTGGCTCGCTCCTGTTGGACATTTTTGTGCGACCCAAGTCACGCAAAAGCACTCGACAGGTGCAACCTAGGTTGCGCTTTATCCTGAATAGGTGAAACCCAATTCACACCTTTATCTTTGATAGGTACAACCCAAATGTGCATGTCTCCCTTATAGATGTAATATGGGTCACACATTTTCCCTCGAAAATTGTGACCCATCTCAGAAAACCCTTTGGGATCGGTCATGGCCCCCATAATGACAAATGGACAAAAATAAACCACTGAAAATGACGGGTTGGGTGAGAGCTCTTACTTGCAACTCACAGATCATGAAACCACCGGTCCAATTGGAAGAAATCAACAAATTTGTTCTGGGGCCCTCCACTCCAACTCAACATTGAACATTGAAAATGACATGCGTCATGTGGCCCCCCCTTGTTCATAGGCCTTCATTTGGTCATCTCCTTCTTCCATGCACCACAAAGTCATCTGGCGTCCATTTTTCACACCGTTCACACTGCTGGGTTCAGTTTTTCGCCCTTCATCCACCTATGAGATTCATGTCCCATGCTCTCCCTATATTTTTTGGGGACATTTCTTAGAGTTACCTCGATTTGTGTGCCACCAGGAAAATCGAAACCCTTCTATATTATCATGTTCATGAGCCCTTCGCTCCATCCATACTGTAAACTCTATGTTATTTTACCACCATTGATCATCCTACGAGGAAGCCCCACTATTGTTCCCTATTATTTTTTATCCCTTTCAGCCATGATCCCAACATCACCTCTTTCGGTACATCAACCACTTCCTCCTTGCTTGACTGACCATTACGGAGTCTCTATTAAGCTCTTTTCTTACTCCTTAAATAATGAAAATATTGTCGAGCATGCTTGCTTCCTTTAATGCTCGTTAACATATTTGAAAGGGTGTCTATGTGGCCTCGTCTATCCCCTTTTTCATACTATGTTGACCAATTAAATAAAAGGACCACCCTAGCACCTTCTAGCTAGGAACGATTCCCTTTGTCTCATTTTAATATTTTTTGGACATTGGGATTGTAACTTATGAAAAATTTCACTTATGGGTTGTATTTAATCTCCTTTCCAACCCTCTCATAAATAAAATATCATCGAGCAAACTTGGTTTCATTCATGCTCATAAAAGTATTTGAATAATCGTCCAATAAGTATAGGTTTAACCCTTTTTGGCCTGGTTGGACTACCTACACAAAATAAGTCTCTCTACCCCTTTCGGATGGGAGAGTTATCCTTTGTACACTTTTATCTTTTCCAAGATTATGAGACTACTATATGAAAGAGATACCAATCAGAGTATTCTTCATGTTTTCAGAATCTCTAAACATGAAAACACCATCGAGCATTTACCGTCTTGGGATCGAAAAAAATCCACAAGATAGTATCATACTGAGCATACTTCTATCCCTTCTTCGAGCTCCTTAAAATATGAAGAAGGCCCAAACGGTGTCTTTTGGTACCCACGTATATTGCATATAGTCTCCCTTTATGGAAAATTTCTCCCATTGGGTCTCCTTTGTTCAAAGTACTAAGTGATGAGTCTCCCTTAGATCCCCTAGATATCACTTATCCAGTACCTTCCCTAGGTATATCCCATTCTAGTCACCCCCCTGGTTCCACAGCTATGAGTCCCTCCCCACGATTCAGTATCATCTGCTGTCAAGTCATCCCTACCGTTATACTTTGAACAAAGGAATTTTGAGTCCCCCGTACTCCCCTTCCCCTGTTCCCCATTCAGTGTCTCAATCCCATAATTGTTCCATATCTCTGGTTGTCCCCCTCACGCTTCTATAAAGGAAACCTCATTTCCTTGATAGTTGCAGGTCTCCCTCTGTTAACGTCAACACATCTATTCTAGAGGATATACCCAGAGGTCCATGTATCCTATTTTCATACACCTCGTTGATGAGTTCCTTAGACCACTTGAAAGGAGTTCTTAGTGCCTTTTGGATTGGTTGTGTCTCACTTGCTCGACTTTAGCTACATTATCACACCATTGAGATTAATACAGGGTATTGGTTCCTTCATTATTAGGTCGAAGATCCCGGTTGTCACCTAAATTTAGCACATTGGTGAGTCTATTTTGGGACCCATATAGTTTCATTTCCCTTGTAATATTCAGGTTGTGTTGGCAACAATGTTCGAAAGCCTCTCGGTATCATGCTTCCATATATCTCCAGTATCAGATGTTGTTTCTTGTACCTCCGAGATTCTAACTCTTAGCCATTGAGTCCATATAGTTGTGTACACCTTCATATTTAGCATAGCATCAGTTATTGTGATATTTCATTCCACAAGAATGTCATTGTTTATATGTACCAATTAGTTAGATCTATATTTGTATGTAGCCCCCATTGAGGCCACCATTATGTACTTCTAGTTGTATGTATTGATCGGATCCCATTGTTTGAGCCTTGATCCCCATTTATTGAGACATTGATACGAGCATGGGTATTCCCGCCTCATCCATGTATATGTCTAATATTATATGTACCTCATCCATTTTTTAGAAGTAAAACAAATCAAAAGCCACTACAGTTCGAATGAGGAGCCTATGACTCCTCCACAGTTCTCTCTGGTTTCTCCACCGTTCTCACCATTTCTCCCTTGATCCTATGATGTCTCTTAGCCATACGATGAGCTCCTGCCCTCAGCCATACGATGAGATCCTTCCCTCACACATCAAGGGGCAACCTGTCAACACCAAAAATTGTCCACATAGATCTCTATGGTCCAAACCATAATTTTACATCATAATCCCACCATTATTTCCCCTATTTTGACCTTCACAATTAAATTCCACCAAAAATTGGTCCAAAAAATCATTATACATTCCCCCATAAATATAGGGAAGTTGGGAATTTATTGCAACATAACCCTCATTCTCCCAAAAAGGACCAAAAGACCCTAAAATGAGAATGAGTCCCAAACCATGGGTCAATACCATGGGTAATAAAATCCTGGATCATCGTATAAATACATTGTGAAGGTCTTCCAAAAAACACTTTCGTCACAAAACTTTTGATTCCTGGACTTTCTCACTTCCCACACCTTTCACCACACCATCCCACGTTGCACGTCGAGATCACTCTGTGTAACCCTTGATCCCTTTCTCGATGACAACCCTTGTTGGAGATAAACAGAGACCGATATCGTTGGAGTCGTTGGATCACATCCTCAAACGACTGCAATGGCCCATCTTATTGAAAGATATGTTGTATTTCTTTTTTTTTAGTTAGATATTATAAAATAAAATAAAATAAAAAAATTGTTGCTTATTGGAATAGTCAAGGTTGAGCTTCTCCCTTGCACCATGAACTCTATCCTTAGGTCTGGTTGATCTAAGGTAGGTGCTTTTACATGTAGCTGGAGACAAATCTCCACTACACTAGGAATTAGATTTCTTCGTGGAGCACAATGAGCATGCGGAATTGGATCATAATAAAAATTTAGCAAGTGATTACCATTCAATGTATGACATTTCCTTCCTCTTCTTATTTCATTAGTGGTCAATGAAGCACCAACACCTGCATTTTATTGTTCAACATATCTTTGTACCTATGCAGGTCGTGAGTTCCCATTGTGGGATTGGGGCATTTTGATTGTCATGGACAAACTTCTTGCACATGCATGATGACTTCTAGAATATTGATGGTCAAGGCCATTTTGTTCCCTTGTGTTCGCATTTCTTGCTGCAAAATCCTTCCACCATCCCACAAAATAGTTAGACTTCCAGAAAGGGAATTAATATAGCTAAGGCACAAAGCTACAATAAACATGCTTAGGATATAAGAAAATAAAAATAAAAAGTCCAAATTTAACATTGAATCTGAAATATTATATAACAATTGTAAAGATGCAAAAAAATCTACCTTCACGAGTGGAATGAACCAATCCACCAATTCGTTTTCCTTTATTTGTGATCCAATCTGGCATAATGATTCCATGGCCTTATCCATCACATAATTCTCCTCAACGGTACAAAGTGTTTCTAGTTGAGGCAGCAAAACATGTGCATAATCCACCCCACCAACATAAGGAATGAAAAATCCCAATTCTTCTGCCATGGAAATCAAAACCTCATCATCATCATCATCATCATCATTGTTTTCACTCAGAAAAGGGATTAATTTATTTTTGTTTCTCTCTTCACCCAAAGCACGAGCAATTGTTGAGAGCCTTCGAATAGAGTTAAGTCATAGTTGAATGTCCTCATTCTTCAATTCATCAATCAGAACTGCAATTCGATATAGTGGTTCATCAAGAATGGCCATTGTATTTCCTTGCATTCATAGGATAAAATAATAAGAAATAAAGATAAGGTGATAAAGTTGTTAAAACCCTAAACTACTCTAATGACAGTTGTATGAGTGATAAAGTAATAAAAAAATGCAATTCTACAAAGAGGATTTAATTCAATATAATCAGTAAACAATTTTCCGAAAAGTCCATGTTTGACTTTGTAGGTAGAAAGTTTATACCACCAAAACTAACACAAATCCAAATATGTCATGATTTTAACTAGGGTACATGGTCAAATGTCCAAGCATAAATGTGGTTTTATCATTCAATTGGATTCATTTTCTAAATTAGTCAACGTATTATTTAACTCCATTTGTAAACATAAGCATACATTTTTATAGATATACTCATTTCCCACATCCTCGGACCTGGCCCAAAGGCATTGGTAACAATCTTCAACAAAGGAAGATGGAACGAAAGCAACTTTTTGAGCACCTCTGGACAAAATGAGTTCAAGGGAGTACCAATTCACTTGTCTTTTTATCCTAGCACATTTCAAATATTGGTGAATGCATTTTAAGAGATTCTTATCAAATACTTTGCATAGTCTCATGGAATATCTTCAACAATTTGTTGCCAAAATTAATCTCACTATTTTTTCATTGCATTTTTTGTTTTCTAAAATAAACTGAATAAACAAGTCTATTTGGATTTAGCTTGTTCCCTTTTCACTCATGTTTAGCCCATTTGCTGCATTTACCCTCCTTGTTTATCTGACCTCCCTAATGGAAGGAAGCCATTCCTTGTGATTCAATATTGTGCTCTATATTTTTATCCACTTAACACTTAAATTGATAGCTCTCTTTGCTCTAGTCTAATCAATTTCTCTTCATCTTAAGAGCTTCCTATTTTTTGATACAAAAGGGTTGCATTCTTCCTGGACTCTTAGGAGATTATTCCTTCTTTTAATTCTTCAATATCTAACTTTTCAAGCTCCAAAAACAAAGCACTTTTAGATAACTTATCAACTTCAGTTTTCAATTCTTTGTATACATGAACAAAGGATATGACAAAGAATTGTTCTAATTGTCTTCGAAATTATTTTAAAAGACGTTGAAGGTGAGGGGCTTGGATTTGTATTTTGTTGTTCTCCCAATCAATGATCATCTTAGAACCTCCATAATGATAGATACGTGAGATGTTCCTTGATATCGCCACCTTCACGACTGAATGGAGCGCTACAAGTTCAGCCTTGTTGTCAGAACAGTTTCCAGAGAATATCTTATTTTTATCTTTTGATTTTTTGCGAGGAATAAGACACCCCCAAATCCACATAAAAAAAATTAAGTATTATAAGCTAAGAGTATCCATAAGATTAAAAAAATCAACTTTTCATTAATTTTTTTTTAATTATTGATTCTATTAATTTTTCTTGTGGATGTACATAAAATACTACAACTTAGCTTGTTAAGTTACACCTTCTTTATATGGTGATGATGAACTTCTAGCCACTGCAAGGGACATATGTGCACCACATACCTTGAGAGAAAGGGTTTAGGGATTGTTGTTTCTTTTGTTTAGTCATGTGTTGAACCTTGGTCACTTCCTCCTTTGTTATCCTTGTGGTTAACCCTTTACTGACTTATGGTTAGAAGGGTTGTTTTCTCACCTTGTCGTTAACCCTCTTATTGGTCTTGTGTTGGCAAAGTCTTGTGTTGACCTTTCCTTGGTTATGTGAAAGTGGCCCCCCTTTAAGTGTGTTAACTTAACCCTTTGTTAAGTCCTTAATACCCTCACCTAATATGTCTTAACTTTAATTTATATTTTTATAATTTGGTAACCCTCCTAAAGCTTGACATCTTGACCTTATTGGGTATCCCTAACCTCGATGACCAAATAGAAGGTGGAACCTTATAGGGGTCATTGAGAAGCTATAAATTAAAGCCTATCCTTTATAATGATATTATCTTGAAGAGATAAATCAACTCTGATTTGTTGCATACTGATTTTGGGTTATTGGCTCACTTATTTAGGGTGACGTCTTAGAGTTTTAAGCTCTTGTAGCTACAATGCTCTCATATTTTGGTCTCTCCTTACTTCATCAAGCTCTCCTAAACCTAGTGCTTTCATCTCTAAGGTTTATAATAGTTGATCTTTTCTCCTTTCATCGACACATGTGAACCACGCTTTGTCTTGTAGTTGCATCTGTTGTTTGAAGGATGTCTTGGGGTTGTCTCCTGCTTATTAAGGTTTATTTCAAGGTTTTTTATGGTCTCCTTTACCAGCGTTGGCTGATTAAAGGCTATGTCTATTGTTGAGTTCCTTCTTGAGGTGTTTTCTTGGTGTCTAAGGACTATTTTGGATCTGTAATAATATATTGAGGAAGTTGTTTCTAGTTGAATCAAGTTAGGAGGTCATCGTTTGTTAGTAGAGGTATGTTTTGGACCTGCATTGACTTCTCGAGGAAACAGATGCTTGTTGAAGTCTGTTGCAAGGGTACCACTTCTTGTTAAGGTATGATATGAGGTGTTGTTTGTTGTTGAATTTTGTCCTAAGTTCTGCTTGAGGAATGTGTTGTGTTCTCCTTTCTCAACACTAACTTTTTGAGGTTTCCATCTACTTCCTAGCTAATGTTGGATGTGTTGTACCATCATTTATCTATTGTACCTATTGTTGTACATGTATAACCATTTTCTTCGTTACTTTATATATATATCTCTCTCATATATGTGCATACCCTCGGGTAAGGGTCAGTGATTTGTTCCATTTATTGACTTGCCTCTGAGAGGCAAGATCTGATCTTAAAGTTATTTTTGAGTACAAGGAAGGTTCTTCCAACAAGTAAATAATCATATCTTAATTTTGTTTTTGTTAATTGGGTTTTTATAGTTTACTACTATTGTCCTATTGTGTTTTATTTCAACGTTATCATTATATATGGAATGGTGTAGAAACCGAGTTAAGAGACGAGAAGATCTATTTCGTCTAATCGTCATACTTTTTTATTCATTGATAGATTTTATTTCAAAAATTTATTCAACTTTTACAAACAGTTTAACACATTGCATTAAAACCCATACTAGGACCTTAATCTATCTCTCATTATTCCATATGGATGGACATGAGGCACCTCGAGGTGTTTCCAGTGGTTCCAACCCTGGTAGACCTGTTTCTGATGACTTTATTGGAGGTGCCACAAGTATGCATATTGAGCTTCCTGCTAGATTGTTTGCTTAACTTTAAGAAATATGAATGGAATTTTTGTTTGACATGTTTATAATTTGAAAATTACTTGTCAAGCATAGGTTTACAGGGTCAGGGTAACACCAAATTGGTTGTGGACCCACATTCAAGGAGGGTACACTCAAGTATTTTTGGACTATTAATTAACATGTTCAAGTGTATGCAAAATTTGAAGAGATTTGAATTTAAATAGTGTTTGGCGTGTCTGTAATTTTGAAATTTCTTATCATGCATAGGTGCTCATAGTTAGGGTTATTCCAACGTAGCTTATCTGAACCCAAATTCTTTGAGGTCAAACTCAAGTATTTTGGACTATTATTTAACATTTTCAAGTCTATGCATAGTTTGAAGAAATATGAATTGAAATGTTGCTTGACATGTTTATATTTTGAAATTTTCTTGGCATGCATAGGTTCTCAAATTCGGCGGCAAGCCAACTTGACTTCTCTGAACCCACAATATTTGAGGTCACACTCAGGTCTTTTGAAATATTATTTAAAATTTTCAATTCTATGCATAATTTAAATAAATCTGATTTGAAATGTTGCTTGATATGTTCATAATTTGAAATTTTCTCGTCATGCACTGGTCCTTAGAGTCAGGTTCATGCCAAATTGACTTATTTGAACCCACATTCTTTGAGGTCACACTAAGGTATTTTGGACTATTATCTTACATTTTCAAGTATAAATATAATTTGAATTGAAATGTTGTTTGAATTGTTTATAATTTGAAAAATTATTTCCATGCACAGGTGCTCAGAGTTAGGGTCACTCCAAATTGGATTACTTGGACCCACATTCTCGGAGGGCACACTCAGGTATTTTGGACTTTTATTTAACACATTCAAGTCTATAATAAACTAAATGTTTCTTGTAAAAAAAATATGAACATAAATATTTTGACTTTTTTTTAAAGATCATCATGCACATATGCACAAGGTCAGTGTCAAGGAAACTCGGTTTCCTTGAATACTCGTAGCACTATTAAACATACGGTCCCATATGTATTATTGCACATCCATCAATACAAGTTCTTTGGATATATTGGAAGTGTTTCCAACTCTAACATACACCTTTTCAATGGGTCTACTGGATGGACTACATGTGAATGGAGTATGCCTCGGTTTGGCCCATCTACTTTGCACATAGATACCTAGATGACACATTTAGGTACATTTTAATGCTATTTAAATTACATTTCAACTAGGTTATATGTAAAAAAATTAACAGAGCATGCATATAACTTGATAAAATTTAAACCTAAATCTTGCTTACATGTTTAATGTGTTGGAAATGGAGTTTATATAGTGCTTTTGTAATTGACACTTTATTTTTTTATGCAGGTGCTAGTAGAGATGTTACTTCTGCAAAATTGCTTGCTTCCGGTTCAGGTAGTGTATAGTGTGGCAAAATATTTCCACCAAGTATTTTTATTGAACACATTTTATTTAAATTTAACTAAATTTGTGTGACAAATTATTCTTGCATATTAATAGTTGCTCATTTTATATCTTATAGGGTTTTATGCTCCTCTTGTTGGAAGGCATTGGGGGGCAGGGAGAAGAGGTCATACGGTGAAAGAGTATGCTTACAATCCAAGCTATGAACCTCTTTACCCCCATCCTATAGATATTCCTGAGGAGTTTCCTCTGGAAGACAACATTGTGATGCTCGTTGTCAAAGGGATGACAGAGCATTTGAGCAGATTGCAGGCTGAGATTAATGGAAACAACATCTATAACAGTAATCAAGAGAG
This sequence comes from Pseudotsuga menziesii, assembly GCA_001517045.1. Lineage (NCBI taxonomy): Eukaryota > Viridiplantae > Streptophyta > Pinopsida > Pinales > Pinaceae > Pseudotsuga > Pseudotsuga menziesii. The sequence goes on from LPNX010347362.1 coordinate 154,069, forward strand.
TCTCATGATCATTTTGAACAATCTGAAAGGTTTGATATGTGCTTATCTTAGTCTTGGACCTTCCACACATGTATTTTTTTACATTATGCGTACGAGGAGATTGTCGACGATGGGTTGCCACTCCTAAAAAGAAGTTAAAGTTGTAGTCACGAAAGAAACAAGGTTGTCCTTATTTGATTTTCGACATGAAGACAAAAAACATCTAGAGGTTGCTCGTTTTAATGATCCAACCATTGTGTTGTATATTTATCAAAGGTTCTTGTATGCATACGAGAAGTTTCTAAATAATGATGAGGTGCCCCAGTATTTTGTTACATTGATATGTGCAAATTTTCGATTGCACATGGACCCTAATTATACATATACGGGATCAAAATTCTATGGTGCTGGAAAAAGACATACATATGAAACCCGACACAATGCGTGATGTTCAATTTAAAGCTCCATTGTCTCACTTAGTACCTCGAGCATCTAGAGTGGTTATATCCCAGGACAAGTTGGAGTCGTCATCCCAAACAACAATTGTTGTGAGGGAGTAAATAAAGGAGCATGTTCAAGCTGCTTTGGTATGGTTTGGATTAGGCCTAACTAATCGGTCGTGTCCCCCATGTGCACATGATATTACATTCGCTAATTTACTGGATGGTGTGTTGAGAGTGGTGGACTGATTGGATTTTGAGTGGTTTGCATCATCTTGTAGAGATAAGCGTAAGCAATTGATTGATTGAGAAAATAACTCCATGGGTGGGGTAAAAAGGAATTTTATAAACAATGTTAAGAAAAAACACATTTACAATATCAACCATATTGCATGTCACCTAATATGTTTTCGTATATATTATTTTGTATATATTTATATATACATATACATACATACATACATACATACATATATATATTTGGTCTCGAAATCTCATGTCCATTTAATTTTTTTCGAACATATGCAGTTTACACATTTCTTAAATGGTGATTACGATCTCAACACCTCTCAACTTTATAGTGATGAGCAAGTAGAACAGGTATGAAGAGATCTATTTCTAGATTATTTCTTGAACTTTCCAATGCCTAAGTCGAACAGATATATGTTCTTAGTCACTTACATTTTAATGTTTATGTAGGTAAGAATTAATAATGGAGAGAACATTGAGGAAGTTATACCTACCCCAACTTTCGTTGGAGACACAGGTAATGATAATTTCTTTTTGGAAAGATCTCATTCATTTTGGTATACTTTTTCCCATGTGGATATATGTTGAGTTTAACTTCAATTTCCACTTTCAAGTCCATCAAAATGATATGATGGAAAATGAGGATTAAGGAAATGCTTAAGGAAAACCACTTCAGTGGCATGTACATAGGTACTTTGGTCGACCCCTCCATATTTTGAATAAATATTTGCTACATTTTCCTTTACCTCTTTAGCAATTTCTTCCTCTCTATATATAGGATTCTAGGCTATGGGAAACTGGAGATCCAAAGTTAGATGGTACTCTGTGTCCCTCAAGTATCCCTTCCAATTTATACCCCGTGCATTTTTTAGTTCCCTTCAGAATAAAACAACCTAAAAATTTGAAGTCGTATCTCTTCCTAAATTGTGAGGTATGGTAACAAGGTTGTCCAATTCAATTGGTGTTTTGAATATGATATCAAATTAGAATCCCTAGTTGTAAGGATCATAATAAACAATTGATTTTTACTACTATATACATCCCAATATAATACAATTCTACCAAAAAAAGGAAAAATAAGGTCTCAACTATTCTTTGAAATACTAGTTGAGAAAATGGAATCATTGAGGCAGTATTAAAAAATGCTCGAACAAACATGTGATAATCCGACATTGAACTGTCAATGAGAAAGGCAGGTTTAAAAGGAAATAGCTTCATGCTCTTCAAGTATATAGTCTATTTAAATTCTATTCATGCATGTCCTTTTGGTGGGTGGTTTCACACTACTATCTTAAAGCTCTACTCAATATCTCTCAAAGGTAATTGATAGATCACTTCAAAAGTTTGGGTATTTAAAAAGTAATATAGATGACCTACTGTGGAAAATTTGAAACATGAGAAGGATAATAGTAGTTCGAAAGAACCATTGGTGAGGAGACAAATATAATTTACATAGTTTCAAACATTCGTGGATACCTAAGAGCCAAGCAATCATGCATTATTTTATTTTGAACATAAGACATTCAGAACATATAAGAAGTTTGTTTCTTTGAATGTTGTTGAAGGGATCAATATACTATGTGCATTCACACAATACCACAAATATTGTAAACAACCCATGACAATCAATGCATTTGCAAAATGAATAACAATTTCTAGCATTATAAGGATTGGTGCATTCATATTGTTTTTGGAAGCAAAATACAAGTAATGCAATTTGGTTGATATTAGTTGTTGTTTTCAATCAAACCAAAGCCATATCTTGCATTGACCGGTCATTTATTTATTTTTTAAGTTCAATATCAATGACATTCTTCAAATTGTTTCATTCATCTTTTGGTTTTCTATTGAACTTCATCATCATCATGACCAAATTTAGTCCCATTTGAATAATTTCATCAAGTTTGTCTTTGATATTTAAATAGATTCTATACTAACATTTTTTAATGACCAAACCCCTCCTTCCTATAGAATCAATATTTTAGGCCCATTTTCTTGTGTAAAACCTAGACTTGGAGTTTGAGTTAATAGAAACCCTAGCTCTAGCCAAGTGCTCCATGCCAAAGCATAGTACACATCATGAGCAAGAAATCCATGTAATAGTAACCTCCAAGATTGCTAGGGTGTTAGTGCAATGAGAGATCAATACCATGCCAACCACACGTGGAAACCACATCATTCCATCAAATAAAACTTGTGAAACTATGTTAAGAATTGAGATCATGTCATATGCTCAATGCCACAATGAACTCAATCAATTCACCCATTCAGTGATTTACTACCTCTTAAATGAGACCAAATTTGCAAGCTAAATTGTGTGTCAAGCATACAGTTGTACATCATCCAATCATTTTCTCTTCTCTATTGTTCAGTGTAAACACCTGGGGTATTTAAATCCTCTCTTATATTGCGCCTAGGGTGTTGAAAGCTATCTGCAATTGTAAAAGACATTCTCTGCTATCTATCATTATTATACCAAGGATATTTGTTGGGGGTTTTCATCCTCATTGTTTTGAGGGTTTTCCCTAGGGCACATGCTGTGTTATGTGTGAATAATTATGTGTATGAATGTTTCATTGATTTCAAGTACTCAGTGATTTCTCACTTAAAAATTTAAATATCAAAGCTCAACAAAAATTCAATAGTCTGCACCTAGCAAATTGGCGCAACATGTTCCAATTATTTGCCTAAATACTAGTGTTGTTTTGGAGCTACGTTGTGTGCGTGAAAGTAATGAATAGAGTCCAAATCAGTGTTACAAATATCGGTGATTTATCGCCAACATCGCTATATATCACGATGTTCCAACCTCGGCGATATTATTGCTAAAAATCGTGCAATATATTTTGATAATATTTTGTCTAAAAAAAATCGTGATGTTTAGAAAAAATTGCAAGTTGATGCAGGAAACATCACATGTCTGCGGGATGTGTTTTATATGCCTATTTTTGGAATTTTTCATCCATCTTTTCAGCAACGGATTAGTTTGGCAGAGATCTAGGGTATTAAAGATTGAATATGCAGAGGAGAAAGAGCACAAGTTTGTGCCATCGTGGAGGAGGGAGAAGATAAAACAATGCTCTGTGGAGGAGAAAGCGACACTCACGGTGATGAGTCCAGTGAGCAGTCAAGGTATTTTACTATGTATACCTATACACTGTTGCCACTAAAATTTACAGTTTAAAAATTTAATAAACTGGTGGACTGTGGGTAAGCGTCAACGGACTATGGTCCGTGGGTATTAGCCTTTAGGGTAAGCATGTAGGTTGCAAGTGTAAGTGTAAGTGTATATATATATATATATATATATATATATATATATATATATTACTGTTTACATTTGTCATTTCTATTCAAAATTTTAAATTTTATTTAAAAATTAATATAGAACATCAAGCCTTCAAGGATTAAAATTTAATAATTTAATTAATAAATTATATTCTTAAAAAGTTAAATATAAAATTTAAATCAATTAGGTTTAACTTTAGAAATGTAGATTTGTAAATTAATTACACATGTATGTCTGATTTGCAATTATTTGCAATGAAATTTGCTAAAAAAACTTATTTTTTTTATGTTACAAGTTTTGAAATTTCAAGCTAGTTTCCATATTGCAAAGCTACAAACGTGTCAAAGACTTTGGATCCATTTTGGGAGTATGCAGAGCCAATTGATCCACATAATCGGAAAAAGCTTGGATGCAATCTGTGTGGGAAGGAGATCACGAGGGGGATAAGTAGGCTCAAATACCACCTCACACAACTTACAAGGCATGAGGTGGATATTTGTAAAAACTGCACCCCTGAAATAGTTCATAGGGTCAAACTTGCAATTGAAGGTATTGGAAAGAGAAAAAATGAAAGGGAAGCTTTGAGGCAGGAACTTGGAATGAGAGCAACATTAGGATCTGGAATAGTCAGACACACTTTAGGGAGAGTGGGGAGTGATACATTATCCTCATCTTACGCCGTGCCTTCAACGACACATTCTACTTCTAACTTTTTGTCAAGAACTGGTCCTGGTGGACAACCAGGTATAAAGTCAATGTACATGATAAAAGAAAAAAAGAAAGCAGATAAACTTGTGGATCGATGCCTTTTGTGGAGTGATATCCCATTCCACTTTGCGAGGAACCCATTCTATGTGCCTATGTTTGAAGTTGTTGCTATTGTTGGGCCGAGGTATAAGCCCCCCACTTATGAGGAGTTGAGAGGGCCCATCCTTGATGATGAAAAGGCCAATTGCACTTCTAGGTTGGAGAAGCTTCGAGGTTCATGGGAGGCCACAGGATGCACCATGATGTCAGATGGTTGGAGTGATACGAAAGGTATGACCCTTCTCAACTTCTTGGTACATTGTCCCAGAGGCATAATGTTTATAAAATCCGTGGATGCATCTGCACAGGTCAAATATGTAACAATACTATGTCAGTTGTTCGATGAGTTCATCCAAGAGATAGATCTGCAGCATGTTGTCCAAGTAGCAACAGACAATGCTACGAATTATGTGGCAGCTGGTAGGATACTTATGGACAGACATCCTACTTTGTTTTAGACACCTTGTGCAACACATTGTATTGACTTGATCTTAGAGGATATGGGAAAGATCCAGTCTATCAAGGATGTCATTAATTCAGCAAGAAGCATCACCAAATTTATATACAATCATGCTTCTATGCTTAGATTAATGAGGAAGTTCACTCATGATAGGGAGTTGGTTCGTCCTGCCATCACTCGATTTTCCATTTGTTTCGTCTCTCTACAGTCTCTCCTTACTTCTATGTGGGACTTGAAGACTATGTTCCTTTCAGTTGAGTGGTGTGCTTTATCAATTAGCACTAAACCGGAGGGACATGACATATTCAAGCTAATGTCATACCAGGAGAGCTTCTGGGATGGGGTGAAGGAGGAGCGTACTATAAGTGAACCTTTGGTAAGGGTTCTATGCTTGGTTTATGGAGACAAGCCTGAAATGGACTACTTGTATGAGGCCATGGATAGGGCCAAAGAGGCCATTCATGCCTACTATGAGGACAAGGAAGATAAGGGAAAAGCGAAACAACAATTAATATGGGAGGTGATTGATCAGCGATGGAACAAAATCATCACCCCATTCATGTTGCAGGCCTATTCCTCAACCCCGCATTTTCTTACTCATGCGGCTTCAACTTTGATGCAGAGGTAATGGATGGGTTTTTGGAGTGTGTCCAAAGGATGGTGCCAAGTGCTGCTGACCGTTCAGATATTTCCAAAGAGTTGGAAATCTATAGGAGGGCCATGGAAACATTTGGCTTTGATATGGCTATTAATGACAGGAAGAACATAATGCCAAGTAAGTTTCACCTTGTTTCAAAATTTAATTCCATTACTTTCTTTGTTTTAAATTTCAAATTTGCAATGTCTTCTCTTATGTTTCTCCAATTCATTGTAGATACTTGGTGGGAAACCTATGGAAGACGAGTACCCCATCTCCAATAGCTTGTTGTTCGGACTCGTATCCAAACATGTAGTTTTTTTGGTTCTGAGTGCAAGTGGAGCGTATTTGAAAAAATACACACCAAGAAGCACAACATGTTTGAGAATTTGAAATTAAATTCTAAATTCATTATAACTTATAATTTGTCCCATGGGTAATTTATGTATTCTAAATTCTAATTGGATAAATTTATGGTCAGCATACTTGTTGATACCCAACGCCTGAATGATCTAGTGTACGTCTCCTACAATATCAGGTTGTGGGTGAAGCAGCTTGAGAAAAAACCTGAGGTGGAGGCCATTTCATTGGATGCCATTAACACCATTGTTGCATGGAGAGTGGAGATTGAGGAACCTATTATGGAGGTAGCCCCTGATTGGTTAGAGGATGCTACATGAGACATGGAGATTAAGACATGGGACGATGAGTGGTTAGACTCGTTCGAGATTGTACCACCACCGAAGCCACCAATTGCACAGCCACCAGTTTCACAACCACAATCTCAGTCAAAGGGAGCCAGATATATGGGTAGTGGTAGCAATAATAGTGGTAGAGGACTTGATGAGTGTCCAGTACCTCATCATTCTTCTAGTTCTTCTAGAGTACATTAGTTTCCAGGCACTTCTAGAGGACGACATAGTCCATGACGACCCGCACGAGCACCTGGGCTTTCTGGCTCTAGAGGCAGAGCCATTACTAGAGCGATTACCTTTTCCCGTAAAAGGGGTAGAGGGAATCCATAGTTTACTTTATTTAGTTGATTTCATTGCATATGAGATACATAATACATTGATTGTATTTGTTTGGTGATTCATGAGTCGGGGACTCAAGATCCAAGACACGATTCATTTTTTATGTGTGGTGTATCACTAGACATCTTATACGTCTTATATAAAGGTTTTCTTTCCATATTCATGTAGCAATGTGTTTATTTGATGTTTAGAAAATTGAAAAAAAATTGAATATTTTTGTTTTTTTAAGCTATGAATATATTGTCAATGTCTACCGATATTTTCGCAGATCATTTCTTTTTGGACCCTCAGCAATATATTCATCGACTCAATATTTGTAACATTAATCCAAATACAACTAAGCAGGTCCATAAAGCATGCCTGCAACAAAAACCTTCACCGAAAACACAATAAGGAAGCAGTTAAAAAGCTCGTGATTGAGCTAAGATTCAACGTACCATGTATCCAAGAGGCAAAACCAAATCATCAACCGCCATGAATGTCAAAAGCTTAGCGTTACTCAAAACAATTGATAGTCACTGGTCAAAGGATGAACTCATTAAAACCCACGCACCTAAACTACCTCGTAATGAAGGAGTAAGCTAGCTATGAAGCAATCCTCCCTCATCGGACAGAGGAGGAGCAAAGTTAGCGTTGACTTTGCTCCTCCTCCGTCCGATGGAGGGAGGATTGCTCCATAGCTAGCTCACTCCCGTAATGAACCTCCACGATCCCTACCTCCTCTTCAGCATGGCCATCTCACCTTTTATATTGCCACCTACCCCTTTTAATCACCCGTTAAAGGGACATGATGTGACACCCTTCTCATCCCATACAAGAAAACAATACAACATTTTTATTACACATTCAAAATTTATTAAAATATTATACTATTTTCAAAATATATTAATAATATTAAAAGTTTAAATAATATCGTTAGTTTATAGTCTATTAAATTCCATATAATTATATGTTTATATAACTTTTTTCGGCTGAAACAAAATTTATAAAAATATCATAGATAATTTTATTAATATCCTTAAATTTTGGAAATAGTGTCAATTTTATTCATTGCATTTTATTAACATTTTAACTTTTTTCTTCATGAAAATTAGTTAGAAGTATCGTGTTTAATTATGTTATTGATAATATTTAATATTTGTTTGCATTTTCCATTTTACTTCTCATTATCACATTCTTAATTTTTTAAATTTCAATCTATTTTTCTCATTTAATTTTTTTTATTTTATAATATATATTTAAACTCTTATATAAAAAAATTTATTCTTAATATATATGTGGTTCATGTTTATATATTTAAAATATTATTATTTCTATGTTTAGAAAGAAATTGTGGTTTGAGCAAAATTTAGAGATTAAGAGAAAATTAAGATACTATAAAAAAGTCATTAATCCTAATTTGGAAGATTAGATACTAACCAACTTACGGAAGAAAATTAATATAGCTAAGATTAAAACGAACTCTCATGAACTCCATAGTGAAACAAGGAGTTGGTCTATTCCTAAAATTTCATGGGTGGAAAGGGTTTCTCATCTACGTCAATCTATGAACGTTGAGGATGAAAATTACTTTCATAGTATTTGCAACAATACAAACATTTGTAACCTCCTAACATGCCAAAACTATAATGAACTTGGAAAGCTTCTTGGCAAGTTTTTTTAGCACAAGAACAAGATTTTAAAGTAAACCAAGTATTGTCCCTCTTAAGGTCCAAATAGACCAAAGTTGGTCTCAGTGGACGTTAATCATCATCATCATCACATTGAATTCATAACATAGGGTTTTATTAAAAAAGTATATGACATTGAATTCATAACATAGGATTTTATTAAAAAAGTGTTGTGAAAATAAAAAAATTAATAATAAAAATAAAGATGATAAGTTCAAAGGGGTTGGATTCATTAATGAAGAGTGAGGAGCTTTTAACTATAGGGCAAAGTTTAATTCCAACGAGGGTCGAGCCTGAAGCCATGGAAACACCTTGAAGTAGTGTTTGAATGTGTAGTTACATCTAGAGAGATTGTATTAAATCATCTTTTGGCCCATGCACACATAAGTGGATTAACACTTACCTCCATGTTCTTCGATTTAAAAGCCCACGAGGTGTAGAATAGAAGATGAATCAATGTACTCTTAAGGCACTATTTTCCTAAGGTCATCAGTTCAAAACTCCATGAGTACCAACCTTACCTTAAAAAAGACGATAAAATTTATTATGCTTAATCTTAAATCAATTTGGTCTCATTAAATATGTATTAATTATTATTTTTAATTATAAAAAAATCAGATTTAAGAGGTTAAGCATCTTTCCTCACACATAAGTGATCACTGAAAGAATCAAAACAAATAGCATAATGATTGATGATATTTTTCCAACTAAGGTTGTTGTTTTTTTTTATGGTACAACTCAAGATTGGTTGTCTGCGGCTGGAATTTACCTTTTACTAAATGAAAATCTCTCTTTTGTGGCACAAATACAAAGGTTGAATTACTAGCATTATGGTGTTTATGCAAAGTGGCTCTTACTTTTGGTCTTGATGCAATTAAATTTTTTGGAGATTTTGAAGTTATTGTAAATTGGGCAAAGGATGCTGGCAACCTTCAGATTATTAATTTATCAAATTGGTGTTGGAGATAGAGACAACCACTTTCTGGTTTCTATAATCTGGATATCAATCATATCTACGGGGGGGGGGAACGGTGTTGCAAATCAACTATCAAAGGAGGCTTTGTTATCCGATGAAGGAATTTTACTATGGGAGGAATACATTGAAGACCAACTGGAATTTTGTGGCTCTTGGAATATTTCCTGGTCTTGATTGTTGTCTATTTTGCTCTTTTAGCTTGTGGTTGTAGGTAACTCATCTTTATAATGTTTTGGTATAGTCTTTGAGAAAGTTTGATTGAGTATAGTGTTTTGATCCATTTAATAGTCTTTGTATTTTTGTCTCTGGGTGGAGTCATTATTGATACTCATGAGATGTGTGGGCTTGGTGGAGTTATTATTGATATTGATGAGATGTATGGGCTTCAACATGTTATATAAAAAAAAAATCTTATGTACTATTTAATGCTTAATGAATAACAAAAGTTGGATTTTTTTCCAAAAAAGTGCTCTACATTCAAAGAAACTATAAATTATCATAAAATAAAATAATTAATTAATTAATTAAAACTAAAATGATACTTCTAAAAACTTTATTTAGAAATTGATAGTTACTTCTAAATTTTAAATATTATTTTACATACTTGAATTGGCTAGTTTGAATATTTTCCATTCAAACTCAAAAAGACCATTTCAAAATAGAAATATTTTACTAAAACTCTTGAAATACGGACAAGTATATTTAAACCTTGATAAAGACCATTTCAATCTAGGAATTAAAATATGAAAATGTGCATCTACACATTTACTCTCATTCAAACTGAGAGACCATTTCAAACGAGAATTTTTTTAATAAAATTCTTAAGAAAATAAAAAAGTATATTTAAACCTCGAAAAATACCATTTCAATCCCGAAATTAAAAAATGATTCAAACTCAAAAAGACCATCTCAAACGGGAATTTTTAAAATAAAATTATTAAAAAAATAAAAAAGGTATATTTCAATCTAGGAATTAAAAAATGAAAAAGTGTATCTTACTTATTAAAAGTGTACAGCATGAGTGGGCCTAATGGTTAAGAGCATATGTTTCCTCTTAGGAGGTCACAGGTTCAAATCCAGAGTGGGGTAGTGTATGTACACCTCTGTAGACTTTAGGAGTTAAATCGCTGCGCAAAGGGGGGTCCCTTGTCCCACAAACAAGGGGGTCTCATACACCAATTTGGTGTCTCGCTTGGCGGTGACCTTAAAAATAGATTATTATTATTATTATTATAAATGTACATATTCATTTTTTTTTCAAGTGAAACTTTTTTCGAAGAAAAATAGTTGTTCCTTGTTATTCAATATTGAATCAAAGATAACTGGTTACATCACCATGATATTAAAATATCATTTCAGTACTGAGTCAAAAGACTAATCTCATGCGCTTACAATGCTAAATATAAGAAAATCAAGGATCATTGAATTCACCATCCACCAACCAGCTTTAACAAGTAAGAACAATCCAAATATGTCCATAGAGGAGACATAAAGAGCCTAGATCAGTTTATCCAAGGCGGTGCTTGAGGAAGAGTACTAATATCAAACCCTTAGAGGTGAACAGGGTCAACCATAGGTATCCAAAATGATACTCGAAAAAACTCAAGCATCCATACTCGAAATAAAACCAAAATGGTTCAAGAGTAGGATGTATAAGCTCAGCTCTAGAATAATTGAAGCTCATCTTCCCCAATAGCTAATCCTTCATAGTATTTTGTTAAGGATAGAAGGTCAGAGGCCATGGGGAGCACTTCCTTGAATAAATTGGCTGCCCTCTCATTGTGTTCTCTATAGACACGCTGAAAGTCTAACGCGAGAAAGCAAGCTTTGAGTCCTTCAATGTTGTCACACTAGGCATCCAGATCGAGGGCCGAGACTGTTGCCTTGTCATTTGCCCAATTAATTATGACAGACGAGTCCTCATAAACATGGAGAGTGGGAATCCCAATCTCTTTCGAAAGTACAAAAGAGCCCACAGTGCCAAAAGTTCTGCTCTAGTGTTGGTGTTGATCCCACACCCCATCTTGATACAAAAAAAGTGAGACTGGCTGATCAGCAAATATATATTAGCACCTCCAATCTTATTCGCAGCAGCACCATCAAAAAAACCTGATGGATAAGTTAAGACAAGAGCCATGCCAATGTTCATGAAACCTGGTTTTTCTTTTACAAACAACAGGATAGGAGTTAACATGTTCCATAATTTTCTAGCAAAGAGGGATCAATTGATCGAGGAGGATATTGGTGGCCACCCACCTATTCCACTTGGACCCCCACCATTGTTTCTTTCAGTTTTCTAGTTTCCTTAATTATTGCACAATTTACTATTTTTGGTAGTTTTCGGGTCCTAAACTTTTGGAGCCGATATTTGCCGTTTCGGACTCGATATTTGCCGTTTATGGATGTAGTCCTTAAACATATATTTCTAACGATGTATCATGCACGTCAAACGGAGGTTACGACCCCAAGAAATTGATGTACCAAGTTACCCAACAGGGCCCACATTATGGCGTTTCACCTCCTAGGGTTAGGTTTTTGGATGTGTAGGTCTTCCATTGTTTCTCAATACTATATAGGCCTACGAGCCTCAATGTAACACAGAGTTCAGAGGCATGTAGCCGCCACATCTCTTCTCAGAGATAAGCTACCAACACTCTAGCTAGTTTATTTCCATTCTGTANCAATGAAGTGTTATTTCCGCTACATATTTGTTTCTATGGTTATTTCTATATTCTGTTGCGTTCCTACATAAGTCCAGATCATCAATTCAGATCTTTTATCTTCAAATATGCAAAAGTTCTGGGAGATCCACAAGTTCCAGATGAAGAATAAGGGAAGATAAAGAAATTATTTATCCCTTTTGAACCAATCTTCTATATTTCCCAATAAAGATAGATCATTCCAAACCAAGGAACAGTTAAAATTCATGTGCAAAATGTTTATGATAGCCCGTACAAAGGAACACTCAACAAAGAGATGGTTGACAGATTCTTCATTGTTTCTGCAGAAGTTGCATCTGTTGGGCCCAACCCATCCATTTTTTCTCAAATTGTCCCAAGTATTAATGCAATTCTCAATGCAAAGCCACAAAAACCATTTAATTTTTATAGGAACATTACATCACCATAGACGAGAGTGAGATCTAATTGGTGAAAGAGACAATGAGATCATAGGCCAACCTGGCCGAGACAGTACTTGATACCTTATTGTGCATCCATAGAAGAGTTAACCCTCTAACATAATATGTCCATTGTTCTTTCCAAACACCACCCAAATCCAAATCAATAACCGATAACCAATACGCCTGATGGTTTGTCCCAATATCCATATTTCAGGCCTGATTGAGATGTGATATTCCATAATCACAGAGATGGTCTCTGAGTCCCTCAGAGAACACAAAGGAAGAGTTCATACCAGCTATGGGGTCAACCCCCAATCTAATGCGCTTACCATCTTCGACCTTCCAACCTAGTTGACTGGTAATCCAACAGAGGGTTCTAATAAAACCATTCCAGAAGTAGGATGAACCTTGAACAAGAAAGTGTTGTTTGCGCAACCACTCATCCATAGATAAGTTTTTAAGATATTTATGACCAATAATGTGACACCAAGTTCCATTACCATTTAAAACCATCCATAGACTTTTCAATCTGAGTGACATACCAAACCATTCCATATTTTTGATGTTCCATCCACCATATTCATGGGGTTTGGAGATATTGTGCCAGTCCACTAAGTGCATCTTCAGTTTACCATCAGTGCTGCCCCAAAGAATGATAAAAATACAACGCTTAAGACAATTCCAGATGGATTTAGGAATGCGAGCTAATGCAAACCAATATACAACTAACCCTGAGAGAACAGATCTGACGAGAATCAACCTTCCACCAAGTGATAGCAATCTGTAAGCCCAGTTACTGATTCTTTTTTCAAAAATATTAAAGATCCATCTCCAATCATTTGTGCGATACCCAAGTGGTTTGAAACGGTACCCCATGTATTTGAAACCTGTAGATAGTGGATCCATTTTGCAGGGAAGAATGGAGGCAATGAGATCCCTAGTTTCCACATCCACGTCATTGTACAGGAAGAAGGATTTTTATAACTAATGGACATACCTATAGTTGAACAAAAAAGATCAAGAGCTTCTTTATAAGCTTGACATTCATCTAGTGTCCCCATCCCAAACAATATAACATCATCAACAAAGAGCAAGCGAGTAATAGACAAGTTGGATGAGACTTTGATCCCTTTGATCTTTCATTTGTTCTGAGAATCAATAATGATAAGGCTAAGACTTTCAATTACCAGAATAAAGATAAGTGGGGAAAGGGGGCAGCCATGTCGAATACCACAAGAAGTTGGGAAGAAGTTTGAAGGGATACCGTTTACCAAAATCGAGAAGTTTGAGGCGCTGACACACCCCATTTTCCAGTTCACCCCATCAATAGGAATACCAATCTGGAGAAAGACAAGCCGTAAGAAAGTCCAATTGACATGATCAAATGCTTTGACAAGGTCCAACTTGAGTACCATAAGCTGCAAGTTTTTTTATTTAATGGAGTGAAGAAGTTTCTAGGTAATTCCCATGGGTTCAATGATAATTCTATTCTTGAAAAAGCCATACTGCTGGCCTGAAATAGCCTTGTCCAAGAAAGGCTTAAGGCGTATAGCAGCAATTTTTGAGATGAGCTTGTAGATCAAATTGCAGAGTGATATAGGTAGAAAATCTGCAAAGGTAAGAGGCTTCTCGCACTTGGGGATGAGTGTAAGGAAAGTGGAGTTAATGGAGTTGGTAACCTTCCCTTCAACCCGAGATTGTTCAATTGCCCTGAGCAGGTCTGATCCCACCAAATCGAAGAACCAAAGGAAGAACTCCACCTACCATCCATCCGGGCCAAGGCTGTTATCCTTTTTAAATCCTTTTAAAGCTACTTCAACTTCCGAAAGAGTGATTTCAGAGTGGATGATACCAGCATCTTCCTCTTGAACAAAAGATGGAAGAGATTGATGACTTTAAATTGATCAGCAATGTTGGTATTGCCATCATCTTTGAAGAGATTCGAGAAGTGTAGTTCACCCATCTGTTTAAGACGAGATTCATCATCAAGAAGTTCTCTTTCATGATTTTTAAGAAACCAGATAGTCTTGGAGTTCCTTCTAGCCGAAGCAAAATTATGGAAGAATTTGGTGTTAGCATCTCCTTCATTAATCCATAAGGCCCTGCTTTTAAGCTTCCAGGTCAAAACTTCATGAGCCAGGTAGCTTTCCTTTTTAGTTTTAAGAGCAGACAACTGTGCAGAATCACAGTCAAAAAGTATACCATAGGTTTGCAAAGTCAGGAGGGACTGGATCTCTTGGTCAATGCCAATAATCTCTTGATTCCTCAGGAGAATTTTTTTTTCCAATCTTTAACTACACTTTTGAACCTTTTGAGCTTGTGAGTGAGAACCGCCATGTGATCACAAGACAAAAAAGGAGTATCAGAGACCCATGAAGTGTTTACAATAGTGGGAAAATCCTTCTCCGAAATCCAAGCCCTATTAAATTTGAAAGGGTAGTGGTGAGAGGTATACAGTACTTCCCATTCCAAGCAAACAGGGTAGTGGTGAGAAGAATACAGTACTTCCCATTCCAAGCAGACAGGGCAGTGGTCAAAGATCACAAAAGGTAGGGTCCAGGATCTGTAGCGCTGAACGATGGGGAGGAGATGGCTAGAGACCATAAATCTATCCAAACTTTTGTTGATTCCTCATTCCCATCCCACCCATTTCTCCAAGTCGGGCCAGGCCCACCATATTTGTACTAGCCAACAATTGAGAGAAGAGAGCCAGCAGATCAACACGAGCTTTGTTGCCCCAAATTTCAGTATCAAACATGGTGAAGTTAAGATCCCCAACAAGTAAGAGATTATGCAAGTCAAATAAGCCCCCGATTAGTACATTATTCCATAAAAAATCCCTATTGGTGTAAGGGTCATAGCAGTTGAGGATAGAAAGTTCGACACTGAGGCCTTTGAACCTGGATTTTGATCAGAATGCCCGCATAGAAAACAAATGCTTTACGACGGACAATAAGAGGGTTCCATCCAGATAGGAGGCCCCTGGAGAGGCCTGAAGAATCAATGGCACAAAATTCCCATCCAAGTTTAAGTTTGAAGAAAAAGATGAAGAGCATGATAGTAGTTGCACATAGTTTCTTGTATGAGGATCATATCAAGATTTAAAGACAAAAATAAAGAGCGAAGAGCTTTTTGTTTGGTGAACCCTCCAAAACCACAAATGTTCATGGAGAAAAAGGCTCATCAGGTGACATTGCTCTAAAGTACCTGAGGGGAAGATAAACTGTGGAAAGTCAAGGAAGCTCTGGCAGCTGCATTAAGTCTAACGAAAAGAAGGGTATAAAGACTATAGTCCCTAATTCCCCCGAAGTATTGGAAGGAGGTTTGGCTTTCCTAGACTTGTGAATGGTAACATTTTCAAATCTAATGGAGTCCAAAGGAAGCATAGAGGGCGAGAGAGGGGACTTATCAGAGAAGATTGAAAGAGATTTGAGGAGTGAAAGATCCATGAAGGAGGGAGAGTCTCAAGGACTTGAAGGAGGAGGAGCAACAAGTTCAAGAGAAATGCTAGTGAGGGGGGGGAGTCTACAAAAGTAAAGGGAGGTGGAGCCTCAAAGATCGACAAGGGGGGTGAAGAGGCAGGAGCAATAACAGGCTGTGAGGTTAAAGGCTGATGGTACGAAACAAGAGTTGCAAGAGGTGAAGAGGAGTTCTCCAGAGTAAAACAATCAATAGGGGTGACCATAGTGCTAACAAGGAGAGACAAACAAGAGCAATTTTTCACGTCTTCTATGTACAAAATTTCACCTTTTGTAAGGTCATCATAAAGAGTAGGGTACAAAGAGCCATACAATCCTTCAAGTGACAAAGCTGCAATGTATTCAATCTTGGGTGAGTCTTCGAGAGGAGAGCGAGGAGGATGACCACTCAATTCAAATCCCTTGGAGATAGGTACCCCATGTAGGAGGTAGGTGTAGGAATTTCGGAGGTGACCTGTGTCATGACAGAAATTACAACTGGAGGGAACTTTAAGGTAATCCAATTTTGGGCAAATAACCTTCTCACCACAAACAATGTCGGTCTTGACAAACAAACCTTTAGAGACATCCAATTCAACTAGGACCCTAGCCATGCGTTTATCAAAGATCAGATGAAAGTCCTTCTCCAGAGCAAAAATTCCCAAGGGAGTTAGCAAGACTAGTAAGGAAATATTTGTTCCACAAAGGCAAAGGAAGGGCAAGGAGAAGTACCCAAAGGTGTCGTTTTACCACCCTTTCCCAAAGTGGGTCAAAGCTGGAGTGCCAACGACTTAATACCAGGGAACCTTTATGGATGGTCCAAAGTGTGTTCAAGATGAGCGAGGCATCATTCTCCTCGAGGATGACAAAAACTAACCATTTATTATCCAATAAGCTAATGGTAAGAATATAATCAATCAATGGTTTCCAGTGGAGTGGCCCACTCAATCCACTCGTCTTTGTTCATGGTGCAATACTCCAGGCGACCGATAAGTGCTCTACAACAAAGCGCTTCGACTATGTTCATCATCACATCCCGACCAGACCAAAGATGTATCTACGCTTAACGTCAAGAGCCTTAACCGCTCTAGATTTCCTGCGGGAGTGGTAAGAAGGATTGGCTCGAGGTAGTGAGACACCAGTGCCACCAGCCGAGGAAAAAGTAAGCCCAGGTTCCGTAGACATGACTGGGATCCATGAAACAAAGGGGAATAATCCTGAGACCGTCGAGCAAACCGACCAAAGCAGGTAACCAAGAGTCAACGGGTAAACCCAAAGAACCCTAGTAGGTCCAATAAATCCCCAGGAATCAGTAAATACAACCTAGGGTTGTGTAACCCTATCAAGTCCCAGCAGAAAACCAAGACAAGAACCGACAAGAAAACAACCCCTAAAAGGGATTCCAAAACCAGTTCAAGTCGAAAAACAAGAAGAATAACAATCCCAAAAAACGGACCTTGAGAAACCACCAATCCCAATCAAAAGCAGATAAGTCAACTAAAAACCCAAAGACCCTAGAAACCCGATCCACCAAAAAGCTGGCAGGCCCTGAGAGACAAAAAAGACAGGCAAAGGTTGTTCCCACTTATTTTTATACATGGTTGGTACTAAGCCCTCCAAAACGGAGCGCAGACTCCATGTGGGGCAAACAACAAAGACGATACAGAGATAGTAAAACAAGACCAACCCCAAAACCCTAGAAGGAAACAGTAAATGAAAGCAGTAAAAGATAAAAGTCGTGTACCTTTCATGACGAAGTAACAGTGAGCAAGGTAATGGAGGAGGCAACCATCAGAGTGACGACCGCTGACGTCGAGTTCCCATCAACCCAAGAACCACATAGCTCCTTCCAAGAAGAAGAATCAATGAGCAAGGTGACAAAGAAGGCGTTCATCAAAGAAACGACGATCTGAGACGTAGGGCGGTAAAGGCAGTCTAAAAGCCCACCTGACATCGAGTTCCCAGTCCAAGAACCAAGGAACCTACCAGACCAAAGTTGTATCTTCAACACATTCCCAAGAAATACACCGACAACTGCGGAAACGACGTCCCAAGTGAAACTGTGTATAAATAAAGACGATTGCAAAATGAAATTGTGTACAAATACACATTCACAATGAAGATGATTGTTAACAAAGAGTGAACTGTGTATAAATAAAGACGATTGCAAAATGAAATTGTGTACAAATACACATTCACAATGAAGATGATTGTTAACAAAGAGTGAAAAGTGTGTGCATTATTTTGTTATATTATAATTATACCTTTTATCATGAGAGTTGAGAGTTCCACACATAGATTAAAACATTTTCTAAATTTCAAAAATCAATCCAAATCTTTTTTTTTATGAAGTGAAAATATATATTTATATACAAATAAATTTATTTTCATTTTCATTTTACAAAAATAAAAAATAAGTATTTCATTTATCTATGTGATAAAAGTTAGTTATATATAACTAACATAGTCACTTAACTTGACACTGTGAACATTGAAGGTGACAAGTTAAGTGCCACTAATAGGTTATTAGTTATTTGTTTGGTCTTTTAATTAAATGAGTCATCTCTTACAAATTGCAAGTTATCAATTTATCTAAGAGTTATCTGTGCATCAACTACCAATTATTTTTTACAATGATTTTTTATAGTTATTTATTTTGAATTTGGAACTATTGCCATAAAATCAATTGGACAATACACTTGTCTTATACTTGTGCAGTCTAAAAAATATATAGATGGTTGTCAACCACAAAACCTCAAATAAAAACACCTATCTATGTAATAAAATATTTCCTTTTAATCTTAAATATTTTTTTAATTTTAAATAACACTATTTAAATAATAAAAAATTGAATATTTTTTAAAATTTTAAATAACACCAAATAAATTATAATATTTTTTATTAATAAATATTAAAAAGAAACTAAAATTAAAATATTTTTATTAATAATAATATTAAAGAGAAATGAAAATATGTATTTGTGTATAAATATACCTTTTTACTCTTTTATGGAGTAAGGTACAAATTTGCACTATGAATGCACAAATACACCACTCTTTAAAAAAGTTGCTCAGAATTAAAATGTTTATGTGATAATTAAAGCTATTTATAAAGTATATTTCTACTGAAAAATCAGAAAATAAAAATATACCAAAATAAAAATAAAAATGTGCATTTATACCCATGCGCACCTTCACTCATAAATACTTCTGTAACATGAATATCCAAATTGCCATTTGCAGGATTCATAATTTGTGTTGGTCAAGGGGACGAACATTTCGTACAGTTGTCCATGTTCTCAACGTATCAACTGGCCTGCAATTTCCATTTCCATAGCATATCAACTGGCATGCAATTCCCATAATTTCGGAGTCGGTAGACGGGATATTCTGAGAATAAATAGATTTACCATTAACAGTTGTGGATGGGCATGACCAAGCCAAGCATTTAACACAATTGCATTAGGCATTTTGAACTAAGGAACATTTTGGACAACATTGCAGAGCATGGCGATGGTACAAGAGGATACAGACACAATTTTTTACCAAAAGTGGCCGGAACGAATTCACATAATCTCATTAGATCAAAATGGATGGATGGGCATGACCAAGCCAAGCATTTAACACAATTGCATTAGGCATTTTGAACTAAGGAACATTTTGGACAACATTGCAGAGCATGGCGATGGTACAAGAGGATACAGACACAATTTTTTACCAAAAGTGGCCGGAACGAATTCACATAATCTCATTAGATCAAAATGGATGGATGGGCATGACCAAGCCAAGCATTTAACACAATTGCATTAGGCATTTTGAACTAAGGAACATTTTGGACAACATTGCAGAGCATGGCGATGGTACAAGAGGATACAGACACAATTTTTTACCAAAAGTGGCCGGAACGAATTCACATAATCTCATTAGATCAAAATGGATGGATGGGCATGACCAAGCCAAGCATTTAACACAATTGCATTAGGCATTTTGAACTAAGGAACATTTTGGACAACATTGCAGAGCATGGCGATGGTACAAGAGGATACAGACACAATTTTTTACCAAAAGTGGCCGGAACGAATTCACATAATCTCATTAGATCAAAATGGATGGATGGGCATGACCAAGCCAAGCATTTAACACAATTGCATTAGGCATTTTGAACTAAGGAACATTTTGGACAACATTGCAGAGCATGGCGATGGTACAAGAGGATACAGACACAGAATTTTTTACCAAAAGTGGCCGGAACGAATTCACATAATCTCATTAGATCAAAATGGAAATGACACAGGGTTTTCGGTAAGTATTCAAAGTAAGTTATGAAACAAGAGCTTTCCTCCTCCCGGGTTTTATTTCGAAGAAAAAGAAAAAGCATAGTCTCTGCTTGAAATGAAAATCTAGAGAACGGAATGGTTTGCATGTCAAAGATAAAGATAACCTTTGAGGTTTAGCCACTTAAAGCGCTATGTTAACACAGATTTTCACAGAAAAATACAGATTTAATCCCATGAGAATAATGCATGCCGTCGTTCTGTTTATTTATTTGTATTTTATTTCTGCTTTAAAGGACTTTTTTATGATTCAACGGATTATTTTAGGCCACCACCCTATAATTTCTTTTTTAAACGCTGGAAAAAGCAATGCCTACCTCCTCCCACCACTAACCTCTAATACCTCTGTTTTCCCACTCATAAAACACACCATAAAAAAATGAAGATTACTGAAAGAAACTGTTCTGCTCTTACAGAAGAAGATTAGATCAGCACACTAATTAGTGATAATGCTCTTAAAGCTTTGCCTTTTGCTTTGCCTGCAAGTAAGCCTGCCTACATAATCGTCAGCATAAACAATGTGCTGATTAAAATATGATAATAGCTTCAAGAGTACTACATTAAAATAGACATCAGGCTGAAGATGATCTTGTATATACTGACTCACTGAAGCACTCTTTTAAGGTCTGAACATGTTCTCCTGTGCAGCTGAGTCACTTCCTCTGTAAAACTGACTAAAGATACATTACCATGTCCCAAATGCTTCTAGTGCAGTATGGTTTTATGGTTCTGAGAACGAGTTCGCGGTAGTAACCTAAAGCGGGGTGATGATCGTACTACGAAATTTCCAGATGTATGCCTCTGACTTTTAGGGCTATCCTGTACCTGTGCTTTCAGGTTCTTCTCCGCAATAGTGCTGCCTTTTCTTGTATTTTCACCTGCAGGGGGAGCACTGTTAACTTCTCTACTTTCAAAATGATGGTTCCAAGGGAAGATAGATAACTTTGTGGGGTGACAAACATATCAGTTTTTAAATTACCTTTTTGGGAGTGGATCATTTTCCTGTCAGGGGACTCGTATTTTGTTTTATATCCTCCATTAGAGTCTTCCAGATGGATTGGATTTGTACTTTTCTTTGTCAACTTTGCTTTTGAAGTGGCTGCTTTTGAAGTCCTTTGACTGTGTAATCTTCCAGCAACTGTTTCTAACGAAGGAGTGGAATCATTTGTTATAGATGAGTATTCCACATGGTTAGGACCCATGATCTTTGGCCTTTTTATTTTCTTTCCCTCCAATGATATTTTATCTGAAGCTAGCTTTTCATGGTTATAGCCATGATCTTTTAGGCCTTTTACAGTTGGTTCAGTAATATTTTCACAATCATCGTTCGATAAATGCTTATCCTTATTTGGCCTGACTGATGCTACCTTGGAATGATTTTTAGTATTGTTATAGCCATTCTCTCGTGGCCTTTCTTTGGCTTCTTTGAGACAATGTTCATTGGTATTATTATTTAACAATTTTTTCAGCTGCGAAGGATTTGTTAACACGATAGTACATTCCGATTCCTGTGCTGTAGTCTGAGGTTGCTCTTTTCCCTGTTACACAGAAAAGGTACAATTAAATACATTTAGCCATCCCCAAACCCAAAAGGGATACTTAAATCACCTGAGCAAGTGGAACCTTGCAATTTTACAATTTTTGCATGGATAAGCAAAATAAGACACCCTAAAAACTAGAAATTAAAATTATATTTCATAATGACAAGAAAATCCAAAATCATCATGAACCACTAATGCATTCTGCTATTTATTTGCATTTTCAGCAATTGCACCAGGTGGCAGGCATAGACAACTTTGAGTGGTCAAAGGAAAAGTTGATGGAAACTGGATACGAGGGGAACATCTGAAGGCATTACGGGACACGGGAACATGTTTTAGAGCACTGTATGGCTTTCGGAATATAATATTTACACATTCACATGGCAAAAATTCATTAATTAATGACCGCATTTCTTCCTTGTAGGTAGAAACAGATTTAACAGCAAAGATTATTTCTTCATGGAAAGTAAAAGTTGCTTCATAAAGTGTCAATAAAATGATTAAAAATGCTCTATAATATATTTAGGCATGACCTGTGGTTTTGCAAACTTAATGGGGCTAATTAAAAAGTTAAAGTGAGGTTAGCATTACCTCTCTAGGAATCCTTCCTTTGACCTTACTTGCCACACAAGTCCCATTATTCTCTTTCTCATTCTTTGTTACAAGAAGTTCATTCTTCTTAATCTCCATATTCTGTAGACTTCCAAGCAGTTGCTGATTATCGCAACTAGAAACCACATGAAACCGAGGAGATGAGCGAGATGGAACAATACCTAAGTGCTTCTCTCTTGATCTTGTGGAACTTACCTCCTTGTTGGCCTCTCTCTGCCTCTTTTTTACTCCTCGTTTAGTTAACAAGGCATGTTCATCTGCTGTTGTAGATGATCCTTTCGCAGTGCATGCAATTTCAGATGAAGTTTCTTGCTTTGCTGATACAGAAACTGAATGTGTTTTTTTCTGTTTGGAATATTTTGAGTGAATAATTTCTGAGGATTTCATGTTTGCACAGCCATGCTGAACTTGATTTCCATAGAATTTGTTGCGACTAGACTGTTTTGGTGACTTGCCTTTAACAGTAGATGGAGTACTCTTAGGAACTTTCTTATTTTTAGAACGAGGTTCTGTCTCAAAATACATACCAGAGAGGCCCAGAGAAACTTTGTCATGTGGATTCTTAAACATACGTTGGGCTGTTGGATTAATGGAATCATTATTCCTTGCCACAAATACATCACTCAGAACGTTCTTATTCTCTTCTTCAAGAGCAAAATCCCAAACTGAAGCAGCTAATGCTGCGCGTGCTGCAAGAGGGCTTAGGCGAGGTCTCTTTTCTAATTGCAGAAAAGTAGCAGCACTTAAAGCAATGGGTTTTTTTGAAACTGCTACTGAGTTTATTGTATTTCTCTTCCTAGCAGATTTACGAACAGGTGCATCTTCATTCCCATCTTTGCCAAACAAAGTGTGTTCAGCTGATGCAGTGACCTTCCTGTGATTGTATGTAGCGTTGACTGTATCAAGAAAAACAAGCATGTCAATAATAGAATTGACAGTTTTCTACTTCAGCATTTCCTTTGTGCCATGCATGTTATGCACATTTGAGTAGACTGAGTGGATGAGCTCTCTCTATCAAACAGTTCATATGCCACATCTACAAACATCAAAAGGTTAAAAATAATTATGAAGTTCCTAAAATGCCAGTCTACTTAGTGGTCAGTAATAAGGAAACATCTGGAGCGGTTAGTAAAAGCCCTTATGAATCAAACTTATTTCTCAATTTTATCTCTATGAATATGGTCTTGATCTATATTTTTCAGCTTTCCGATTAGAAACTATGGTGCAAAATTGCAACTGATTGCATTCATGGTTTTCACATTACAAGGTCAACTCTAAGATGTATTACCCTTTATATGTTTGAATGGTATCTCTTGAATGGCATCATTTTCAGTTGTCTCAGCCAATTTGGTAATTTCTTCAATTTGTTTCTCTAGCTGAGCATGAATATAAATCTCAATATCACTGTCCTCAGGAAGAGATCCTAGCAATTCAGGTGACAAAGGTGGTCCAGCTGCTGATTTCACCATTTCCAGAAAAGAAGAAATAGTTGGATGAGTCTGGATACTTTCTTTAGCCAACCTTCTAATTGAGCTTGCAGGCACTGTCATTGCTTTTCCTTTCATTTCACTTTCAAGCCACCTGATTTCAAAACTGCACCTGCAGACTACCTTGTTGGAATGCTTCAACCTCATGACCTGCCCAAAATTAAGCCCAAGGTGCATGTAAACTTGTCTATATGCAATTTTATCTAAAGACTGTCAATCTATGACAGTTTACTCTAACTTCTGTTGAAGGTCTTTGACAAATAAATAGTTTAAATAATACACATTTGGCAGTAAATTATGCCTACAAAACAACAGTTAAAAGACAGATTTGTCCTGCTGCTTTACTGTAATCCTCTTCACTATAAAACCTTAAGGTTACTTTTGCAAGTCAGAAGCATACCTTTTCCACCTCCGCATCGAATAAGTAGCTCCTGCCTGACTGAGTTTTTTGTAAAGCAACAATCGTCTCTCCCTCTTTGACATCAAGGCATTCACCATCTGAGAGTTCTCTGGAGAGCACACGGAGGCGTGCAAGGGCTTCATCTTTTTGTTCTATAATGTCATTTTCACCATTTTTTAAGCTTGCGTAATGCACATGGAGAGATATGCATGATGAATCAGCAGAACTGCAAAAATCCATCAACTGTTATTATCTCTTTCTCTCTCTCTGCACATACACATGTAACTTGCATCTGCATGCATCTAGGAGAAACTTAATCTTTCCTACTACTCAATTTGATAAGCAAAATCTAATGAATACCATCTATGGATGTGTATTCATTAGCTTTATAGTTGCCATGGTGCTCAGTGGGAAGTAAACAGCATCTCTAAAAAAAGTAGAGACCCGTGAATGAAGGTGCAAACTCAAATTCTAGGAAGATAAACCAAGCATATATCTAACCCATTAAAAGTTTTTACCTAGGGAATAAACAAGAAACTGCAAAATGTTATCCTGTACTATTCTGCCAAATATAAAAGTACTTGGAGGCTATGGTGATCAGAAGCTTCTTTGGCTGCAAAATATAGTTGGGTAAAAAGAGGTTAAGTCAGTTACACTCAGGTAGGACAGGACATGGATGCAACATATTATTTCATCACATTACTTGTGGTATCCCATGATGTTAGGTTATGTCAAGGCCAGGTTATTCTAAAACTGCAAAAATTATTAACAGGAGAATCAAGCAGACAATAATATAATACATATTGAATATGCAGTATCTTAAGAAGGCTTCTAAGATCAGCATGCAATGCATGGATAGATGAACCTTGCACACAGTTGAAGATCATTCGCACTTGCAGTTTATGAGCAGAGTTGAAAGCTATCACTTCGGGTTGATGGATCGAGCTTGAAGACATCATTTTATAAAAGGTACGACACTTGGCTGAAAATGGACCTCACATGATGTACATACATCAAGAAGAAGACCAAAATTTATATATGAGAAGGTCATTCACGAGAAGCACTAGCATGGGTGAGCTTCTGGGTGATCCCAAGTCATTATTTTAGACATGTAACATGGGTACGATGACCATCAAGAGGAGCACTCAACATCTGAATGATAAATGTTGAAGAAGGTTCTCTCAAGGTGAGGTGATAGTCTCGAAGGGGATAACAAGTGGTCACAAGACCCCTTTGGAGACATGTAACAAGGTCAATAGCACATCTATGCAAAAGGGCCCAGCTTGGGGGTTTCTTGGGTGGTCCCAACGTCACATTTTGGTACTTTTATTAAAGCACATTGTAGTAGAGTAACCTAGTTTGTGAGATGCCAAAGTGGCCTTAAAAGCTGATCTAAATCCCTCCACACCATGAAGCAAGGAATAAAGCAATCTCTAGAGGAGTGCTTGCTTTGAGGAGATCCCAAGTGAAGATAGCCACCTTTCAAACCCTAAAAAGGAGAATTGCACACTTGTTGAGGAGCACCCTCTTTAGGAAAGTTTCCAAAACATTTCTAGTTCTAAATGATATCAAGGAGGGAATTGAGGATATGAAATATTTATTATTTCCCAAGTCTGGACGTAGTCATCCTAGGTGATCCGAAACGGATCAATATATAATTTTTCATCTATTTTTGTGCTAACTCGGTGTCAAGATTGGATGAATTGGCTTGTAGGCCCATTTTAGGAGCAGGTCTCACTTTGTAGAAGTGGGGTCCAAAACCTTTCAGCGCCTATTTGAGGGTCTAAACAATGTTTTATGGGGTCAAAAGTTTATCGCTTGTGACATGCCCCTCTGTGAAATTTTCAACTCTTAAACAAATCTAGATAAGCAATCTTCAATTTAATTAATCAATTTCAAATTTTAAGGAACAAACATAACTATTGCAGATCTGAAACATTAAGTCGTTGTAATACACTATCTAAGCAACAATTTTAGGGAAAACCACAACACAAGAGATACCCTAGAAACTCCAATGGAGAAAACCAGCCATTGTATTTTATTGCAAGTTTGTTAATCAATACTTACAATGGCAAGCCTCCGGATATGACTCACCAAACTCCTAACTCTCATTTTACCCAAACCCTCAACAGAAAAGACAAACCCCGATAGAAAATATGACTCGCTTTTGTCACTTACCAGAGATATAACTCACTCTTGTCCACTCAAGAGATATGACTCACTCTTGACCAACACGCAAGAGATATGACTCACTCTTGTCCGTTGTGTTGATATACAACTCTCAATAGAGACTCTTTTATGACATCACTTTATGTCAATACCATGGGAAATACCATGGGACACTCAGTACCACGAGACACACAATACCATGGAGCCTCTAGTACCATTGACCATAAAGTAGTGCAAAAGACACTATTACAAGGTTGTCTCTATCTAGAGAGTTTCACTCATCCCCTTCTACGTTCTTAGACACCCCCAACGTGGAAGTACCTACCGAGCTACCAAAAACTAACACTCCCTCTTACCAAGAAAGGTATTTCTAGAAGAACCTCCTCTTGAATCAATCACATCCTCTGAAGTAGCTCCCTCCGAACTAGAAGATCCTCCTAGCAGTGACATCTCATAACAAGTAGGCCTACTAAGCGAATCATCGCGCTCTTCCTCTATCACTAATGCAAAGAGAGAACTCATCCTCAAACTTAGCCGCAAAGTCATCCATCTCAGTTGTAGCAACCACATGCTTCCTCCCTTCGCCCTTCTTCCTATTAGGGCACTATCTAGCATAATGTCCAAGCTCATTACATGTAAAGCACTTTGCCTTACCAGTGTCCTTCTTCTTCTTGTCTTCAAAGATGTCTTCAAAAGAGCCTTTCTTTGATGTTCCCTTGCTCTTGTATGCTAAGGCATGGTTCTCTTCTTCCTCTTCCTTCTCCTGATCTCTACTCTAAGACCCCCATAGAATCTCTTCCTAAGTAAAGGCATCCCACAACTTGCTTCAATCCGAGAGCTTCTCTTTGCCCACCACACACTTCACGAACATGTCCCACTCTTTAGTGAAGCCTCTCAAGGCTATAGACACCAACTCCGAGTCAGGAATAGTCTCTCCTACAACAACCAACTCATTCTTCACCTGTGTAACCTTGGTGAGATAGGAGGCCACACTCTCTCCCTTGGCCATCCTTGTGTTGTGGAGCTTATCCCTAAGAGCCATCTTCAGGCTCTCATTTTTACTTTCATACAAGCCTATGAGTGTATCCCACATTTCCTTAGCTGTCTATTTCTCAAACATATGTGGAATTAGGTGGTCCTTCACTCCATCTAAGAGTATCATTTGTGCCTTTGCCTCGCTCACCTCATGAGCTTCCTTCTCCTTACCTCATGAGCTTCATTCTCCTTAGGATTTGAAGGCACAACAACTAGTGCTTTGGCACTCACAAGATACAAAATCCTATTCTCCTTGAGGATAGCGCCCATCCTCACCTTCCACTGTAGGTAGTTTGAGATCCCCTCCAATCTATCCTCATACCTCAGACTAAAGACCGTCCACGCAATTCCTACAATTCCTATAGCACTATAGAACTTGTTGTTATGCCTTCTGACTAGAGCCTACCCAACTGTCCCGTCACTAGCTCTCCTCCAACTTGTCAATCACTCTACACAACTCACCTTTTCCGTGTCCAGCTCTTCTCTTCGTCCACCTCAAGCTCATCGATCGAGCCGCACAAAACTCCACTACATGCGGCTTCTCTCCTCTCACTAGCGTCCAAGTCAACTGGCTTACCGACATCTACCAACCACCCTTCTTCACCGACAGCTAGCTCTTCCTGAAGTGGTTGTTGCCCCTTCACGCAGGTCATCTTCCTATCTGCTATGGCCCACACTTCTAGCCGTCACACTACACGACGCTTTTCCCAACGACTTCATTTGCAACTCGAACCCGTGCCCTAATCACGCATTCGTTGGCCACGTCCTGATGATTGTCTACAGCTCAGACTCTTGTGGGCTGCTGCACCACCGCCTAGCTCGCCATCACAGCCTCCACGCAATCTTTTGTCCGCAGCAACGCCTCTTCTGTCGTCATTTGACCTCTCCATCGGCCGCATTCCTCGTCTCCCGACCCATGCTCACCCATTTTGCGTCCAACAACACAATTCTGGGCCTAATCTCTCTGTTGATCGTCTGGCCCTTCTCCGCCCAAACGCATCCTTGTATCAGAGCTCGCAGTCTTTTGTACACTGCTTACATAGCCCACTCGACGACCTCTCCAACTCGCGGTGTTCACTGCCCGATCTGTAGTTGTTATCGCTGCACCAACTCCACATACAACATGACTCCTCTGCTGGTCGATTCTCACTCAGCTCGGGCGTCAATTACACGCCCATCCACCACTTCTAGCCAGACTGCCCACCCACCACTTCTAGCCAGACAACACGCAACTAAATGTTGCTTTCAACTAGCTACTGAAACACATTCTTGACCAGCCTAAAAGCGATCTGCTCTCAGCGAATCCATATGTCGTACGACCCGTAGTGGCCGTACAGTATGCAATTTTTCCCCCTTTTTTTATTTCTCAATCTTGTGACACGTTTCTCCGACCTGCTCTGATACCATGTGAAATTGTTAACTCTTAATCAGATCTGGATTAGCAGTCTTGAGTTTAATTAATCAATTTCAGATTTTAACCAACAAAAATAACTATCGCAGATCTGAAACATTAAACAATTGTAATACACTCTCTAAGAAACAATTTCAGAGAAATACATAACACAAGAAATACCTTGGAAAAACCAGCCAACAGCTGTCTTTTATTACAGGTTTGTTAATTGGCACTTACAATGACAAGCCTCCAGATATGACTAATCGGATCTCAGATTCCTTATTCTCATTGTACCCAAACCCTTAGCATAAAAGACAGATCCCAACAAAAGATATGACTCACTTCTATCACTCACAAGAGATATGATGAAGTACCTACCTCTGTCACTCACAAGAGATGTAACTCACTCTCTAAGAAACAATTTCAGAGAAAAACATAACACAAGAAATACCTTGGAAAAACCAGCCAACAGTTGT
The DNA here is from genome assembly GCA_001517045.1 of Pseudotsuga menziesii. Taxonomy (NCBI): domain Eukaryota; kingdom Viridiplantae; phylum Streptophyta; class Pinopsida; order Pinales; family Pinaceae; genus Pseudotsuga; species Pseudotsuga menziesii. Next base: position 183,635 of record LPNX010347362.1, read on the forward strand.
CTTTTATTACAGGTTTGTTAATTGGCACTTACAATGACAAGCCTCCAGATATGACTAATCGGATCTCAGATTCCTTATTCTCATTGTACCCAAACCCTTAGCATAAAAGACAGATCCCAACAAAAGATATGACTCACTTCTATCACTCACAAGAGATATGATGAAGTACCTACCTCTGTCACTCACAAGAGATGTAACTCACTCTCTAAGAAACAATTTCAGAGAAAAACATAACACAAGAAATACCTTGGAAAAACCAGCCAACAGTTGTCTTTTATTACAGGTTTGTTAATTGGCACTTACAATGACAAGCCTCCAGATATGACTAATCGGATCTCAGATTCCTTATTCTCATTGTACCCAAACCCTTAGCATAAAAGACAGATCCCAACAAAAGATATGACTCACTTCTATCACTCACAAGAGATATGATGAAGTACCTACCTCTGTCACTCACAAGAGATGTAACTCACTCTTGTCCACTCAAGAGATATGACTCGCTCTTGACCAGCACGCAAGAGATATGACTCACTCTAGTCCACTGTAATGAAATATAACTCTCAATATACTGTTTTATAACAACACTTTATGTGAATACCATGGGACACCCAGTACCACGAGACACTCATTACCACCCTCCGATACCATTGACCATAAAGTAGTACAAAAGACACTCACAAGGTTGTCTAGAGAGTTTCACTCAACCCCTTCTACGTTGCTAGACACCCCTAATGTAGAAGTACCTACCCAGCTACCAAAACTAACACCCTCGACGCGATACTACACTTTGAGACCTTTCCAACAGTCCAAGAATCGCCTCAAACGGAGTCTGTATGAAAAAGTTATGCCTCCCGCAAGTTGACCTATCAAGTTGATCACCATGGTACCGAGTCATTGGTAATTCCATAGAGTACCATTTCCTTTGTATTTGCGTTCTATATAAAAGAACAAGGCATAGTCCTCATCTATGGTTGGGTTTTTCCCCATAGTGGATTTTTTCAGGGCATATCTTATGTTATTATGTGGATTGTGTATTTCTCATAGTTTTAAAAATCGTTCCAACCGGAATTGGAACCGGCCGGTTCACCGGTTCGGAACCAAACCGGGTCAAACCGGTTGGTTAACCGGATCGGGGACCGGTTAGATACCGAACCGGCCGGTTTGGTACCAAACCAGTCCGGTTCGGTATCTAACCGGTCCAACCGACTGGTTTCGAACCTGACCGGTCCAGTTTGGAAAGGCCTAAAACAAACAGGAGATAGTAATAATGCTGGAGGCTTAGTGATTGGCCAGGTGCATTCCTTCACGACCTTGCTTCAATCCTTGTCCCTAGACACAACGAAGTGACAAATGGTTAACTAGTTACTGTGTGTGCATGTTTTGCCTTAATGTAAAGCACTGAAACATCACTGTCTTGCTGCATTTATTAAATATGCACAGTCTGCACATAAAATACACATACAGTATGCAATCGTTGGGGTAAATGCCTTGTCACATGCACTATAGTAAATACTTATTTATGCTATTGTTGTTGGGTTGATGATGCAAATAATACTACTGAATCTGATACTTACTGTTGGTATATACTATAAATCATACCACTGCTGTCATAATGACTGAAATACACAGATTTTACACATACACATCTATTTCAGACCTTGTGTTAGTTAATTAAACTCAATGCCTTCAGAGTCTTAGATTCTGTTGCTCATCTCAACAAAATCAACCTTCAGAAAGCTTCATTGTGGCCAAGGGACAAATGCCTTCATCATTTCACAGCCAATATTGCTACAGTCTCTTGGCAGATTGCATGTAAATTCTCAATTGGAAATTGGAAATGGCATTGGTTAATTTGTCTTCAATGCCTTGGAATCATGGATTATAATCTTGAAAATGTTGTTTTCCTTTAAAATTTAAGTATTTGATGTATTTTTTAGCAAACAGATTCATTAAATTCAAATCAGCCGATTTATGACCGATTCATTACCGATTCCGATTCCGATTCCGAGTTGACCCTCGACCGATTCCGAGTCCAATTCCGATTTTTAAAACTATGGTATTTCTTTGCTCTAGTTATTTTTCTTTCAGTTCTAGTTTATTTGGCTTTGAGCGGAAATAAGCTAATAAGAAGAACTAAGTTGTAAGATCCGTTGCAAGCCATGACAAACTGTTCCAGTGGAATATCCACGACAGTTTACAGATTTCATGGCAAGGGCTTAAATGGAGAAGAGATATCATTTGCTAGATGTCGATTCATGTGGAGGAGAAAACCTCTGTATTCCAAGTATGATATTTGTTGCAGCAAGGGAGAAATGAGCTAATAAAAAGAACTATGTAAGATCCGTTGTGGGCCGTGACGAACCGTTCTAGTAGAATATCCACGACAGTTTACAGATCACTATGGTTTCATGACAAGGTATAAATGGAGAAGAGATATCATTTGCTAGATGTGGAATCATGCGGAGAAAAACTCTGTAGGCCAAGTACGATATTTGTTGCAGCAAGGGAGAAATGACTTATGTCAAATCTGGATGGTGTGGAAAGCTGCAAGTGAAAATCTGTTCGTGAAAATCCTCTTAATTCAGAACTGTTTTCACTAATTTATGGGCTGCTTTGCTAAGGAAGATGCTGGGCCTGCGACCCTATTGATCCTCTTCGGCCTCTGGGTGTAACGGAGATTGTAATGAAGTTTTCTGGGTGCTCATTCATTTTCTGAAGGCTGTCCTTTTGTTCTCTTTGCACTTATGCATGGTACATGAATTGATTATTATGTGTACATGAAATTGTATCATTTGTGAGCATTTCATTCAGTAATTCCACATTAGACTGATCTAATGTATGATGCATTGCCAATTGCCTAGCTAATTTTCTTCTTTTCACTCTGGGCACCTTTGTCGTCTTTGCTGCCTGGGCACCATAGCCCAAAGGATAAGGCACTTGTCCTCTTGAGTTCAAACATTCTATATTGCAAAAACCCTAATAGCAATCCACTTCACTAATCGATTTTCAGATCTGCATACAAGGACAGGTTAGTGATTTTATCTAAGGCATTACCCCCCTTGTGCTGGAAAACAACCATCCTAAAGTGAAAGGAATGGCTGTTGTAGCGACAGTGGGCAGCATTCCTGCATGCTCTCAGGATTTCTCCCTTGATGGTCAGGGACTTGACATTTTGAAGGTCCCGTTTTGGGAGGTAACATTGGTTATTCAGCCTCAGGATGCATATTCACTGTTTTAACACATCAAGGACATTATTAAATGGAGCCAATCTTGACACAATTACTCAAGAAACTTCGAAATGAGTACCAAAAAGAAGCGTCTTTCACTGGGACACATCTTATGTTTTGACACTATAGATTTCCTGTGCAAAACACTAATGATTTTTCTTCAAGTTAGAAACCCACTACCCTCTTCTGCACAATCAGATGAATCTTCTAAGAGGAACAGAAAATATGCCCTAAATGCATTAACAAAATTGAGAGAACGAACTGATAAGTGAGGCCGCCTCTATTGTTTATTTCCTGGTTCTTAGGGTAGCTTTGAAGGTGACAAAAGCAAAATTCCAAGATAGATTGCACAGTTTTAAGGATGGTATCAAGATTTGGCCATATTGGCCTTTGCTGTGCAGGAAGAAATTCTGAAAGTACAAATTTGATACTGTCAACACATTTTTTATTGTCTTTGATAATATACTTGGTCTTTGATACCCATGTGCCCATAAATCTAAAAAATAAAATAAAAAATTAATAAAAAATCCAAAAAATGCTTATAAACATAAATTAAATAACCAAATTTTCAAGTAATGAATTATTTTTACTTATGTATAGCACGTTCTTGAGGCTGATTTTTTTCTAAAATTTGGAATAAAATGCATAATTTTTAGTATCCATAAGATGCATACTTCCGTAATGGAACCCTACTGGATTTTCTCATTACATATTCTTTCCGTACCAAATCATATTTAAATCCATATCCGTATTCAAATCTAGCTAGTATTGTTGTAAATTAGCTTTGATAAATGTCCTTTGCCTTTATTATCCTGTTTTTATGTTTTGACATATACAATGAAGAGGCCGCATAAAGGTTACCCTTTGACCCCAAACAAAAAAGTTAAAAGACAGCAATATCAGAGGACTACAAAGACAACTCCATGTTTTGTTACAATATGGCCCGTTTGAACTCACTCCATCCCAAATCCATGAAACCCCATAAACAGGAAACTAACTGTCTCCATCTTCTCCTTTTAGTCAAATTATTTACTACTTGTATCTTCCAACTTTGAGGCATTCTTTATTGTCAACTCTAGTTAAGTCTTCCCAAAGGCAGCATCTAATGCATATACATTATAAATTGTGTTTATCTAGGTAAAAGATCGCTATTTTATTTAGTATTTGTTATCTTCCAAATCCAGATTCTCTCTCTTCTAATATTGCTCTCCAAGAATATGCTTAACATGTGACTTTAAACAACAACAAAAAATTATTTTCTAGTCCAGATATGCTCAACTTTGCACTTATCTATTGGGAACCAGTTTCTGGGCTTAGAAACCAAGTTGTACTTTTAAGCATCCATCTAATGTCTATTTATTGTAAAGATTTCATTTGGGAAAAAAGTGTCAATGCTTCATAACTGAATACAAGATTGAATTTCATTATATCTGGAACATTTGTTACTTTTGCATTTTCTTAGAAAATGATATTTTTGTACGGTCAATGCAAACTTTATTTCTTGCATATATAATTTTTTTATAGAAAAATAATAATTAAACACCAAAGTTTAGGTTTCTTGTATTCATGCATGACTACAAGCAAATACTAAATAGCCCCAATTTTGAGACCAGATCCTCCCTCCATTATGGATCTTATTTGAGATACCACTAATTTAATAAACTTGAGCTCAATCAACATGCATGCCCACCAACCCACTCCATTATAGATCTTATTCGAGCTATAGTACTAACTCGATAAACTTGATTCAATCAACTTATATGCTTTCCAAACCCATTCATTATTGCTAATGACCAAAGGTTAGTTTAAAGTTTAAGGTTAACTTCGACTTCTTGCTTGTAGAAACCATGTGACACTTACATCCTTTTATTTATATGATTAGATATGAACTTTGTATGTTTAAAATACAACTTCGCTACAACATTGAGTGTAGCTAGTTAATTGGCCCATAGCAAACCTTCAACCAATAGATGAATAACCATTTTCTAGGTCCTTTAAACAAACCAACCGAAATTGAACATGAAATCACTTTTTTCATTGAATTCTAAATTCCATTCATGCAATACATCACTATATATATATTCTTGTTTTGAGACACTTGCAAGCATTGTCTGATCTGATAATAACAAGAAAGGGAGTGATTTAACAAATTTGAGTTCAAAGTTTTGTCTTCCTTAGATTTACACTTGCATCCAATTAGCTCAGAAAGGACAACTGGTAGGAACATTACACATTGATGTAATTAGAGATATTGAGGCTCTGTGAGCCACTTTTGAAAAAACACCATCAATATGACTTGCTATCTTGCTCTCATTTATCTACAAGCATTGTCATTTTACTTGGATGATGATTTGAAGAAAATGCTTTCATCTCAAAGATCACTCCCAAACTAACCAATTTTATTCTACAATACATTCAAACCCTAAGCCATGTCATTGGAGGATGAAATGGATGCTCATAATGGGTTCAATGTTTAAATATTCTACAATTCTTTTATATGTTTTACAAGTGTTCAATGTGCATCTATTATGCAATCCTTATAATGATTGTATTCATGCTCAACTCAAGAATATTCCTCTTTTTTGGGCTTTACAATAAGAATTTTACCCATGTATATCCAACTATAGACATCTAAAACTCACTTCTAAGATAAATTGGAAGAAATATTCATTTAAGTGTTTTGAGCCCACTGCCCATTAATCATAGTATTAAAAATCGTCCAAACCAAAATCGAAACCGGTCGGTTCACCGGTTCGAAACCAACCCGGGTCAAATCGGTCGGTTAACCGGATCGGGGACCGGTTCGGTAACTAACCGGTCCAACCGACCGGTTTCGAGCCTGACCGGTCCGGTTTGGAAAAAGGCAATTTTTTTATTTTTTACTTTGTTATTTTCATTTTTTTAATTTTAACTAACCTATTCCCTACCCTAGGTCCTAACCCATCCCATTCCCTAACCTAACTACCCAACACAACTACAAAATACAACTACCGGTCGATATCATTACCTTTGTCTTGTTTGAAACTTGAAACTTGAAGCCGTGGAGCAAGGAGTTGGACGGGGTTTGAGTCTTGACTCATTTTATTCTCGAGGTGTGACAGTGGACTGTGGAGTATTTTCGAGGTGTGCACTGTGGACTGTCACCTGTGGAGTTCCAGCACTAGAGTCTAGCACTAACAGCAGTTACAGCACTAGAGTCTAGCAAAGCTTTGGAGTGGGCACTGGGGCAGAACTGTGGAGTCTGGACAGTGGCAAACAAGAGCTTTGGAGTGGGCACTGGGGCAGCTCTGTGCAGTGTGGACAGTGGCAAACAAGTGAGTATTACAAACTTAATACTACAGTCTACTATTACATGGTTTTTATTATTTTATGTATTACAAACTTAGGTACAAAATTCAAATAATATACAGAACTAAAAAATCAAATTACCTTTAAAATATAAGTGGGAGTATGCATGACCAGAAAATGGATTGAACTTGTTTTTAATTTTAATATGGGCAGTTTGCAAATCTGGCTCAATATAGGCTTTGAAGTTTGTACATTGGATAAACCTATAAAACAACATGATTATATACCCTTAGGTCTTTTCTTGCAAATGTTTAACTTCTATGATCTATCCATGTAAATGATAAATCCACTTTGAGTTGGATAAGAGCATTAAAAAGGCCCTTGCAATCAAAATGAAGGTCGCTGCACCTTTTTTTTTTAAAGTTTAAACACCAGTATTAGGTCACTATTCACTGTTGCTCATGCTTGTTTCGAGATGAGAGATGAAAATTGAGCAATTAATGAGATGATATAGATCTTGTAATGGTTTTCACCAGTCTCTGAGCCAACATAGAACAAACTTAGTTATTACTTCAAGCACTTAGTTTCCAAACAAACTGCTTTAGCTTACTGTGTTTGAGACTTTGAGTTAATGTATGGAGTTATCTTACTGTGTTTATGGTGTGATTCGAGATTTATTCCACAATGCTTTTTCAATACACACATTTCTCAGACATAACAATTTATTTTATTCAACTCATACCAAAATTTATATTGTTCCCAGACATATGAAGATCATTTAAATAATCAGATCTGATCACAAATTAAAAGACACTCCTGTAGGTGACAATAGCAATAAATTAATGACCAAACTAACATAGAGAATCATTAACAAAAGTACCTCTCACTACCACAGTTCTGTAGATGACCAGAGTCTCTATCCTTATGCCCATGCTTACAAAGGTACAGCCTACAGGCTACAACAAGCTTAAATATAAATATTAAAAATTAAGTGAAGAAAACAAACATTACAGCAAGTAATTATGACTTTTTTTCGAGGAATTAATGCTGTTTTTTTATTATGTTTTTTTTGAGGAATTAATGCTCGTTGTTGTTTCAACTCTCACGCTATCCAGATTCCAAAATGGCCACATAAGCAAAAGATCCGACATGGGCCCATGCAGATGTTGTTGATGGGGTTATGTATTGCAAGTATTAAAAGAAGTTGATTAAGGGTGGTGGAATTAACAGGCTTAAACAACACTTGGCTGCCATCAAAGGGCAAGTGAAGACATGTGAAGCTCCACTAGATGTCATTGGACAAATTAGAATTGATATGCAAGAATATTTTAAAAAGTTTGAAGAGACTAAGGCTAGGCAAAAAGAGATAGAGGAAGAAATAGGAAAGAAGAGGAGGCTCGCTGAAATGATGGGTGGCCGTGGGACCTATGCTCCAGGTTCAATTGAAGGCTCTTCATCTATCCCTTCTACCGATCTTAGGAATCCTTTTGGGTATGTTGCACCCTCCGATAGTACACAAGAGAAGGGTACATCAAAAAAGAAGGGTGGCATTCAAAACTATTTTACATCCTCTGCTAGTGCCAATACTTCTCATATGCCTCCAACACATGTTCAGCCCACCTTAGATGAACATTGGAAGAAGAAATACAAAGAAGCTGCCTATGAGTACATAGCTAGATGGTGGTATGATGCTGATCTCCCGTTCAATGTTGCATGCTCTTCTTATTACCAACCTATGTGGGATGCTGTTATAGCTGCTGGTAAGGGCTTCAAAGGCCCTAGTATGCATGACTTGAGGGAATCTCTTTTGCAAAAAGAGATAGTGTCAATAGAAGAATACTTGAAGGACTTCAAACAGTCATGGGTCAGAACAAGATGCACTATCATGTCAGATGGATGGACCGATCAGAAGGGTCGTACTCTCATAAACTTTCTTGTCTCTTGCCCACGATGAACCATGTTTTTTAGATCAAGTGATGCATCTGATCAGGTGAAAGATGCAAATCTATTATTTCGTCTTTTGGATGACGTTGTTGAGGAGGTGGGGGCAAGTAATGTTGTACAAATCATCACAGATAATGCCTCTACCTATGTTCTTGTTGGTAAGATGTTAGAGGAAAAACATAAAACCATATTTTGGACTCCTTGTGCGGCACATTGCATAGACCTCATGCTTGAGGACATATGCAAACAGGATTGGATCAAGGACACTATACAGCATGCCAAAAGCATCACCAAATACATCTACAACCACGGTTGGGTATTGAGTTTGATGAGGAGACACACTCAGGGCAAGGAGCTTGTTAGGCCTGCAGTTACTAGATTTGCAACTCACTTCCTTACGTTGCAATCTCTCATTTCCCAAGCA